>CAMYPC010000008.1:7500-248189 GCA_947284805.1 Coleophora flavipennella | reverse complement strand
TATAAATTTAGTTTAATCCTGTCAATTAAGTTAAGTCGTGTAACACCGAATCGACACCATTGTTACTTAAAAATAAAGTTTACCTAGTGCTTGATGACATATGGTTTAATTTATACCAAACGCGACCAGTTAAAGGCCCGACCACCTGCGACCATTTTATACAATTACGAGGGTGGCATACTTAAATGCCCTCAGTGCGCGAGGAGTTCCGCTGCGAAGATTGGCTACACAAACCATCTTCGAGCGCACGCGCGGCAAACCGACTAGGGGTCGAAGTGGTCGCCATGACTCATCGATATCGATCGATAGATCATCATCATCATCATGGTTTTACTTTATTTCGTTGTTGTAGGAAAAAGTAGGTCCGTCGAATACATCAGATTTTTTTTTAAATCATTTCGGTTGTAGTACGAAATATTCCTTGTAGATGTCTTGATATCTTAGGGCAGGAGTTATGTGATTCAACTATATAGTTTATGAGTTACACAGAATATTACACCGCCTCCGTGGCGTAATGGTTAGTCCATTCGCTTCACACCAGGAGGTAGCGGGTTCGATTCCCGGCGTGGTCAACTTTTTAAGACTCAGTATGTTTACTGGTTCATAGCCCGCCTGGCTAGCTACCACGATCTTAACTAAGTCTTGCCACCAAACATCAGTGTTAACAGCATTGATGTGTTCCGGCTTGAAGATAAGATAGCCAGATCCCCATTGTGTTGGGGATTCTTGGTAACCCCCGCTTCCATCTTCGGCATCATCGTCACTTACCATCAGGTGAGATGATGCCAAGGGCTTACTAATTGTGATTTAAAAAAATGCTCTAAAACTATCTATTTTACTCACAAAGGCAGTCGTTACCACCAAGTCACATGACGTCACGATGCGCACTATTATCCTGTCAAGCGGGACGCTCGCCTATCGGCGATGTTATCGGCCAACGCTCGAGCGGTAACTGTTCGATGGCCCAGTAAACGAAAACTGTTGCGATCTCTGTCAACTTTACCATAATACTAGGGAGGGATTGAGGCACCATTCTGCATCGAAGCTATAGAATTAGCATGTAGTATAACTTTTACCTACCAGGCAACACGCACGTTTTTAAAGACAAGAAAACGATTCAGATATCGATTTGTCTAAACTTTTCGTAGGGTTGGGCGGGAGGGTTGTTCTATATCTTCGAATGAAGCGACTCATATAATATCGATGGAACTTCACTTGCGAAGTTCGTTTGATCGTCTAATATATTTCGTCGCTTCATTCTTCAGATACAGAATTACCATGTAAATGTTTGCCCTGCCGTCACCTAATTTGGGCACTCTGCTTGACAACGACTCGTTAATAATAGCAGCAGCATACGATTGGGATGCCAGGTGTGCGAGCCGCATCGTGGCGTATGTGGAACGATGGTGGAGAGAAACGGACATCATGGTCTTAGCCGCAGGAGCAGCGTGCAGCGGGGGAGCGCGCGGCCGAGACCGGGACCAGGCACGGCAAGTATAGCGACTTGGTCCATGGCTACGAGTTCGTGCCGTTCGTTCGCAGTAGAGGATGCGGGCACGGGGGGGGGGGGGGGGGGGGGGGGGGGGGGGAAGCCAACCCCCGGTCCGGCTGCTACCTAGTCCTGCGTGTTTCCGTGGCTAACCAGCGCGCGCGCGGCGACGCGGCTGGAATCATGGGAACGTTTGGGCCGGGTTTGAGTCGGGACGGGATTTCAACGTGACATAGTGTCCGATTTATTGTTCGTGACATCTATTAATTTGTTGACATTATGTAATATTAATTAGTATATTTATTAATTAATATTATTACTGAGACATGGTCGCTTACTATGGGCCTCATAAGAAGGCTCAAGGTCACCCAAAGGGCAATAGAGCGTGCTATGCTCGGAGTTTCTCTGCGTGATCGAATCAGAAACGAGGAGATCCGTAAGAGAACCAAAGTAACCGACATAGCTCTCAGAATTGCTAAACTTAAGTGGCAGTGGGCGGGGCACATTGCTCGTGGAACAGATGGCCGTTGGGGCAGTAAAGTTCTTGAGTGGCGACCACGCACCGGAAAGCGTAGTGTAGGCAAGCCTCCCACTCGGTGGACCGATGACCTGGTGAAGGTCGCGGGAAGCCGCTGGATGCAGGCAGCGCAGAACCGGTCGTCGTGGAGATCCTTGGGGGAGGCCTATGTCCAGCAGTGGACTTCCTTCGGCTGATATGATGAATTAGTAGTTTGAATTTATTTTGAATAAATATTAAAATCAAAGGTATGTAATGTAGATGTTTGGAGATAATTATTAAAATAAATATTTTACGTTTTTCTAGCAAACAAAATGTAATTTCATAGAAAAGTTTTAATAACTATACTCTTTGATAACCTAAAAGAAATAGAAATAACCTGATATGAACCGCGTATACTGCGACGCCATGGACACCGCGCCAGATTTATAGTACATTTGTTACTTTCCGTCTCTGTGGTCTCAGCATGTTACTGTTACATTGGAGCTTGTTTTGTTATAATGTGTGAGCAGCCGCAGGGCAGTGGGCAGTGGGCAGTGGGCAGTGTCCGCACAAAGCGCTCGTGTTTCCTTGTGGTCAACACGAGATGGTGTGAGAGCTTATATCACCCGACTGCACAAAAAAGCGAGTAATGAAACCAATACACAAAAATCGGTGACTTTAAGACCTTTAATTTTAATTGAAAGCATTTTTTATCTAATCTGAAAGTATAGAAAAGTTATAAAACCATGTCAAAATTGGCGTTCGGTTTCAACGTAACAGCCGCGTCGACGCCCGCATTGATTTGAACTTAAAATGAGTAGACTTACATTCGATAAAATCACAATATAATTCTAAACTCATTGAAATATATTGGGACTCAGTTTTCACAGCTTCAAACGTAAACGATAAATTAGATGGTTTCAACACCATACTAATAAGTCTTTACGATAAACATGCTCCCTTAAAGCCGGTCCGTGTTAAACATTACCCCTCACCTTGGCTTACGCCAGACATCAAGCGCCTGATGGAAAAGAGAGATAAAGCACGTATATTCCTACGCCACCACCCTAGTGCTGATAACCATGATAGGTTTAAAATTTTGCGGAACCAATGCAACAAGGCATGTAGAATGGCTAGACGAAGACATATCCATGCTACTATTGAGAACAGTCCACCTAGTAAGTTATGGAAGTTCTTGAAATCACTTGGTGTAGGTAAAACTTGTTCTCCTGTTTCTTCCTATTTCAATGATCTTGATGATATCAACAAATATTTCAGCACGTCACCAACCTGCTTAGACACTTCTACAAAGCATAGAACCTTTACACATTTGTCCGCAATTCCTCGACCTAACTGTTCCTCTTTTGAACTGGGAGAGGTAGCTGTTAATGAAGTCCTAAATATCCTTAAATCTATTAAGACTATGGCCGTCGGTAACGACGGTATAAGCCTTAATATGATAAATCCTATCCAAGAACATCTCGCTCCTATCCTTACTCATATTCTCAACTGCTCACTTTCATCCGGAGTTTTCCCATCCTCTTGGAAATATGCTCATGTAATTCCTATTCCCAAAAAACTCAATCCTTCCTCCTTATCCGACTTCCGTCCAATATCGATTCTACCAGTGTTGTCCAAAGTGCTTGAGCATCTGGTGCACCAGCGACTGTCTCGTCACTTACGTGAGAACGGTCTACTGTCGGACTTTCAGTCTGGTTTTCGCTCGGGACACAGTACCGTGACGGCTCTTGTCAAAATCACCGATGATATCCGTTTAAACATAGAAAGAAAAGAGCTAACGCTACTTGTTCTCTTGGACTTCAGCAGCGCGTTCAACACGGTAGATTTCGATATTCTTCTCGGTATCCTCGAATCTATTAACCTATCCCCAACAGCCCTCTCTTGGTTCAAGTCTTATCTCTTTAACCGTTTTCAATTGGTCAAAATCGACGATCGACTATCCGACTGGTGTTCTTTAAGTTCTGGGGTACCACAAGGCGGTGTGCTTTCTCCTATTCTGTTCTCTATTTTTATAAATAGCATTTCCAACTCTCTTCGCTCTTCATTTCACTTATATGCAGACGACCTGCAGATATATACCGCTGCTCCCCTTTCCAACTTTTCTCAGGCTGTTGCTGCAATAAATGCTGACCTGTGTACCATTGCCGAGTGGGCTAATAACTTTGGGCTTGTCATCAATGCAGCCAAGACACAAGCTATCGTCATTGGTAGCCCTTACTTCATTTCAAAATTTCATAATATGACGACACCAGATCTCGTTTTTAATAACACATTATTAACCTTATCCACCACCGTTAAGAATCTTGGCATCATCATGGACCAAACCTTGTCTTGGACTGCACACATTAACGAAGTGAGTAGAAAGATGTTTGCCTCTTTTCACAGTTTAAAACGCCTACAGAATTTTCTACCTTTTACAACTAAACTTCTGCTTGCTCGTACTCTTCTCCTTCCTCTTCTAGATTATGGTGACGTTGCTTTCCTAGACCCCACTGCAGAGTTGCTCCTAAAGCTGGAGCGTCTGCAAAATTTATGTATCCGTTATATTTTTGGCCTTCGGAAGTACGACCACATCTCTGAATATCGTGTAAAACTAAATTGGCCGGCCGTCCGTCAACGCAGGGACTCCCATACTTTAGCCCTTCTTTATAATGTATTGTTCAACCCTACTACTCCTCGATATCTCCGAGAGAGGTTTAACTTCCGTACCTCTGTGGACTCCAAGTTGCGCTCCAGCAAAACCTATGCCCTCGCAATCCCCTCCCACACCACGGACACCTACACCAAATCATTCACTGTTCAAGCCGCACGTCTCTGGAACGCTCTCCCGGTCGATGTTAGGTTAAGTCCTTCCTTAGCCACCTTCAAGGCATCCATTAAGAAGATGTGGAGTCCCAACACTGAATCCTGAGCTCGTATATGTATATATATTTAAGTACCTATATATTTATTATTTATTTATTATTATAATGTTTATTGTATTTATTATTAATTTTATAAGTATTTTTCATTGATTTATAAGTATTTACTACTAGGCATTAATATATAAGTGATATTGTTAATTACTTTTTAATAATTCTGTATAGATGTATAATTAATTACTTAATATTAAGGTATAGATTATAGAAAGTCGTGTTTGTAACTTTTGCACTTACCTTCTTCTTTGTTGTTAATCTCAAACGTTATCAGTAGGTTGACTGGAAGAGATCCCGTAAGGGATAAGTCCGCCTTTTTATATAATATATTTTTTAAGTTTTGTAACAAAGATCAATAAAGAGTTTACAAACAAACAAACAAACAAACAAATATAGTTCTTTGCAAAGCAACGTGTTTACAGAACAACACTTGCGCGACGTTTTCACACTTTTCCTTTCCCTTTCATCTACTCGTACAATAGGATAGTACAACGCGTACTTAGACATTACGCGCTGCGACAGTCGAGAAGCTCAATCAAAAAAACTGCTCATTAGGTACTTATAACTACAGTGAAACCGAAAATCTATTAAGAGTAGTCGGATAAAATAACGTAGTGCTCTCTTTCTTCTTCTTCTATGATCTAGTCAAACCAACATGAAAACAATAAAACTATATGTTACTAGCTGTCCCGGCGAACTTCGTTCCACCTTACACTACACTACCCTATACTATACTACCCTACCCTAACTACACTACCCTACCCTAAAACCAATTATTTTTTGACGGATATTTTATTTTTTTATTTTTTTTATTTAATTCCGAGCTGTTCTATATTTATTCACCTTTTAAACCTTCTCTGGACTTCCACAAATAATTCAATACCAAAATTAGCCAAATCGGTCCAGCCGTTCTCGAGTTTTAGCGAGACTAACGAACAGCAACTCATTTTTATATATATTAGATAGATAGATAACGTGCAATTCAATCCAACACACACACACACCCACTCCCACCCACACACCCTTTTTCTTTAAATTATAAGGATACCTACAACACAATCATATACACACATACGTACGTATATATTTTGTCCTTTTATAAATTCCTTCACATATCTCTTAATTAATAAAATTCTCTTAGTCCCTACTCTCTTTGTATGTTATGTTTGTAGCGTGGTGAAGCTTTTGTTTCCGGCCCCCGCGACACAGGCTAGCCTAGTGTGGGGACCACTACTTACTGTATTATCGTTTTGTTTCCGGCCCCCGCGACACAGGTTAGCCTAGTGTGGGGACCACTACTTACTGTATTATCGTTTTGTTTCCGGCCCCCGCGACACAGGTTAGCCTAGTGTGGGGACCACTACTTACTGTATTATCGTTTAACTATGTTTTTGGTAATGAAAAAACTTATTTATTATTATTATTCATTTGTATTATTTTAACACGTATCTGCTCCTCCTTAAGATTAAGGCATCTTAAAACCTTAATTAAAAGAAGTACTACAATTGTCATGTCTTATCGCTTCAACGTCAATTCTTAGGTTGGTCATCATTTTATTACTATTAAACATGATTAGTAGTGTTGATAGAAGAAACACTGTCTACCCATACATTATTGTCATTTAAATATTCGGATGTCTTGTAATAACCTTTTTTAACATAGAGTTCTTTTGATACAATTGTTAATCTGTTTTTCTGAGAAATTTAAGACGTCATCGGGTAATTTGTTATACATGAGCTGTGACATGAGAAAGCATTGTGCCACAAAGGATTTATTGATTTTGCTAAGTGTGGTATACGAGGGCGGTTTTATAAGTCCATGACTTTGGAAAGAAGAAACACTCATTTTACATGTATATATTTTTATTTTTCTACTTAATCTCCTTTCAACTCTACGCACTTAGTCCAGCGATGTTCCAACCTCTTAAACCCATCAAAAAAATATTTTTTGTCAATTCCTGAAAAATAGGCCTCAGTTTCGGCTACCACCTCTTCGTTTGACGAAAATCTTTGCCCGCCAAGCCATTTCTTCATGTTTGGGAAGAGAAAAAAGTCACAGGGGGCTAAATCTGGCGAATACGGAGGGTGTGGCAATAATTCGTATCCTAATTCGTCAAGTTTTGATGTCGCGATTGCAAACGAGTGGGCCGGTGCATTATCCTGATGAAATAGAATTATTTTCTTTGCTAGATGCGGTCGTTTCTTGATCAACTTTTCATTGAATCTATCTAACAATGCAGCATAGTAAGCTCCGGTTATTGTCTTGCCTTTATCCAAAAAATCGATGTAAATAACCCCTTGGCTGTCCCAAAAGACTGTGGCCATCACTTTACCAGCCGAGCAAACAGTTTTTGCCTTCTTTGGGGCACGTTCCCCGGTAGAAGTCCATTGCTTCGATTGTTGCTTAGTCTCTGGTGTATAATGATGGACCCACGTTTCGTCAACTGTTATGTACCGACGCATAAACTCACTCGGATTGCGATTAAACATGGCTAGGCATTCCTCAGAAGCTGTTACACGATTTCGTTTCTGATCGACTGATAGTAAACGCGGCACCCATCTTGCAGAAAGCTTTTTCATGCCCAGAATATCATGCAAAATATAAAAAAACTCGTTCAGTCGAGATGTGCACAGCATCACTTATTTCGCGTATCTTCACTCGACGGTCTGCCAAAACAATATCATGTATTTTATTAACCATGCCCTCCGTAGTGACCTCAATCGGCCTTCCTGGGCGCTCCGCGTCATTAGTAGTAGTACCTCCCTAACGAAATTCAGTGAACCACTTATGTACCATCCCATGAGAAGGCGCAGAATCACCATAATACTTTTTCAATTTGTCTTCAGTCTGCTTAATAGTTTTACCACGTAAAAAATAGTGTTTAATTAGCACTCGAAACTCGCTTTTCTCCATTTTCAAAGAATACTTAGAAGTCGCCTAACTTTTATGTTTCAAAAAGCTTGTTTTCGCGCCAAATTTGAAAAAAGAACGACATGCGCTTCTTAGTGAGTTTCCAAATATGAGACAAAAAAAAAAATATTAAAAAAGTTTTTATTTAACCTTAAAGTCATTGAGTTGTCAAACTGCCCTCGTAAGTTCAATATTTTTTATCACAGATCGACCTGCTCGGATTGAGTCGTCTTAAAAGTAAACCATATCAAAAAGGCTACGGAAATAAAATCTTACTACTAATATTATAAATGTGAAAATGTGTTTGTTTGTTTGTTAACTTTTCAAAACCTTGACCAATCTTAATGATATTTGGCATGCAGATAGCCTGTGTCACTGAAAAGTACTTAGGCTACTTTTGATCCCGTGAAAATAGTATTATCCGATGCAGTTCCCGAGGGAACTGAAAAAATATTCTGGTTAATTTTTTAACATCGCAACGGAACAATGGACTGCTGTGATTTTTTGCACAGAGATGGTTGAGGGGATGGAAAATGACATTGTATACTAGCATATCCTGACAGAATTCCCGAGGGATCTGGGGAAAACTCATTTCCATGCTCGCGCACGTCGGCGTCGCAATGGAGCAACGGATTGAAGAGTTTTTTGTATAGTATTGTTTGAGGGGACGGGAAGTGACTAGACTGCTAATCAGAATAACCCGATATAGTTCCTGAGGGATCTAAAGAAAACTCATGTCCACGCTCGCGAACCGCTTGCGGCTCGCGTACCACTCGCCCTCAAGACAGTCATAAAAACGATGAACACGCGACTGAAACCGCGAGCAATAGCTAGAATATACATAATTGCAATTTGTGATGATTTGTAGATAGAACTTTACGCCCATTATGTCGAGTTAAATTCCAATCTAACCTTGTGACGGACAGCCATCATTCCTGTAGGTGCCTACTCGTGCCCGCCGGCGCGTGCGCGTGCGCGTGCGCCGTGCGCGGCGTCTCGAGGGACTATCGCCTCAGTAAGTAAAGACCGTTTTGAACAAAAAGGTATCGATAAAAAATTGGGTGAAGTTTGTAACTTGACTTCCGATAGCAAGTGTAGTTTATGCTAAGACGTTAAGAGATTATAGAATGTGAATATCTGACTAACTTCAATCGTTTCTACAAAACACACACAAACATGAGAAGTTATTAAATAAGGAATTAAAACGGGTGTCAATTAAATGGTTAGCATAGTATTGTTATTTCTGTGAGCAGAAAAATATAATCGGTGAGCAGAAATAGCTAATTGGTCAGCAACTCATGGTCAGCAAACATTTCAAAATCAATCAGCAATTTATGTCATTCTGGATGGCTGTAATTATTTTAAACATCCCCGTACTACACTCTTCCTACAGTCTTGAGTGGTCGACGGAGCCCCTTCGGGGCTCCTACTTCTGTGTTCTCATGTTAAACCTAACACTACGACTGTGCGGGGAGGCGAGCTTAGCTCGCCTCCCCGCACAGTCTCCGAACCTAACGGATCCGAGTCGGGGTGCTCCGCAAGTCCGAGCTCGCTTCGCTCGCTCCCGCTTCCATTTAGAACTCCCCGTACCACACTCTTCCTACAGTGTTGAGTTGTCGACGAAGTCGGACCCGCGTGCTTTCCCCGCCCTGATACTCCCACATCCCCCTGGGATCCCGAAGGTTTGTTGGGGGTTTAAATGGGTGGCGGGGGCTACGCCCCTTTTTCAACAAAAACGCAATCCAAGTAGTTATTTTGCTCACCATGTTTTAAATATGCATACCAATCAAATATACTGCTTATAGACATGTTTTTCTGCCGCTCAATCATGAAATCTTGCCGCTCAAGTAGTTATTTTGCGGACTGAATGTTTATTATGCATTTCAAATATATATGTATCAATTAAAACCTACTAAATAGAAGAGTGAAGGATAAATAATTTTCCAAAACCTAAAAAAAAGGGTACGGGCTTTAATTTGAAAATAATTTTAATTATTTGATGTTCTTCTCAGCCAACTGTTTCATATGACAATATAAATGTTATACCTATATCACAGGGGTTTCTTGAAAAATAACTGGACATCTTTGGAAGTCCGCCATATTGGGTGAAGAATGACGTCACTCGTGCTCAAAACTTGACGTGTATGCAAAATTTTAGCTCAATCGGAAACCAGGAAGTGGTTCTAGTTTAGCTTCCATGATTTGTCCCAAACTAACTAACTAAGGTATAATTAAACTTTGTAATATGAAGCTTGTAACTTAGAGGAGGGATATATAGACAATAGAAGCCAAAACAAGCTAGAAGATAGGGTTGAGAGTAACCATCTACTCGTATAATATATGGATTGTAACTTAAAGGAGGGATATATAGACAATAGAAGCCAAAACAAGCTAGAAGATAGGGTTGAGAGTAACCATCTACTCGTATAATATATGGATTGTAACTTAAAGGAGGGATATATAGACAATAGAAGCCAAAACAAGCTAGAAGATAGGGTTGAGAGTAACCATCTACTCGTATAATATATGGATTGTAACTTAAAGGAGGGATATATAGACAATAGAAGCCAAAACAAGCTAGAAGATAGGGTTGAGAGTAACCATCTACTCGTATAATATATGGATTGTAACTTAAAGGAGGGATATATAGACAATAGAAGCCAAAACAAGCTAAAAGATAGGGTTGAGAGTAACCATCTACTCGTATAATATATGGATTGTAACTTAAAGGAGGGATATATAGACAATAGAAGCCAAAACAAGCTAGAAGATAGGGTTGAGAGTAACCATCTACTCGTATGTATGGAAGAGAGCGGAGAGACGCACGAACTAAAATAATAATGACTAGAAGATGCAGGATGAAATGCCAGATAGAGAAACCAAAGAGCTGACACACAAAGTACGTAGCTGAGAGAATTAACAGATTAAAATAGCATTAAGCTAGACACTTTATAAATGCCAGACAAAGCAAGTCGAATGAGCGGCCGAACCGCCCGGTTGCGGAGGCGGAGGTGTTTCCCTTCGAGGATCTTCATGATGTAGGAAAACTCCCCAAAGATTACTTAAACTCTTCAAGGATGTTTTAAAGGATATTCAATGCTTTGATAACGAATGAGTTTCTGCTAAATACATTAAAAAAACCGGTCAAGTACGAGTGCGCCTCGCGCAACGTGGGTTCAAGGTTCGAGGGTATTTACTTTGTTTCGGATCCCTAGCGCCACCTAGCGCCACCTAGCGCCACCTAGCGCGAGTACAACTTACACTTGGCCGGTTTTGTTATTGTTTGTATTACTTTAGGATTTGCACCACATTCGCACCGAGTTTGTATTACTTTAGGATTTGCACCACATTCGCACCGAGTTTGTATTACTTTAGGATTTGCACCACATTCGCACCGAGTTTGTATTACTTTAGGATTTGCACCACATTCGCACCGAGTTTGTATTACTTTAGGATTTGCACCACATTCGCACCGAGTTTGTATTACTTTAGGATTTGCACCACATTCGCACCGAGTTTGTATTACTTTAGGATTTGCACCACATTCGCACCGAGTTTGTATTACTTTAGGATTTGCACCACATTCGCACCGAGTTTGTATTACTTTAGGATTTGCACCACATTCGCACCGAGTTTGTATTACTTTAGGATTTGCACCACATTCGCACCGAGTTTGTATTACTTTAGGATTTGCACCACATTCGCACCGAGTTTGTATTACTTTAGGATTTGCACCACATTCGCACCGAGTTTGTATTACTTTAGGATTTGCACCACATTCGCACCGAGTTTGTATTACTTTAGGATTTGCACTACATTCGCACCGAGTTTGTATTACTTTAGGATTTGCACTACATTCGCACCGAGTTTGTATTACTTTAGGATTTGCACTACATTCGCACCGAGTTTGTATTACTTTAGGATTTGCACTACATTCGCACCGAGTTTGTATTACTTTAGGATTTGCACCACATTCGCACCGAGTTTGACACTTGTATGTATTACCCTTTTTGTGACAGGGTAAAAAGAAAATCCTTAAAAATGACAGGTTGCTTGTACGAGTATAGGAATCTCCATCAGTTTTAATATATTTGTATTGTTTTTATTTGTTAGGATATCCGCCACGATACCACTTATTTTGTAAAATTCATTGCCAGCCACCTAATATGTACTTACGAAGTAACTAGTATCTCATCAGCTGTGCTATTACGATTTAAAAAATTGAGCCCTCGGACGGTGGAGGGTGGAGGGGTGCGAGTATGGTACGAGTACGGTAGGTAGGGCGTGGGGCGTGGCTAATAACACCCGTACGTGCTCGCTCACAGATCAATTTAATGGAAATATAAGATTAAATTTAAGACGTAAAAAGAACGTAAGAATTAGAAAAACATTACACACTTAAATTATTATCACAAATCACAAAAAAACATAAATGTATGTTACCCGAGATGGGTCTTAAAGAAAGAATCTATTTACAAGTTATTTTATTCTATTTTACAGTTTTGGTAAGTGGTGAAAATATTGAAGGATGATAGAATTCGGACTTTGAAGCACATGTGCCATAGTTTATTTCAAAATGTGACACTTGATTTGTTGTGTGCCAGCCGTGCCAGCCGTCCCAGCCGTCCCAGCCGTCCCAGCCGTCCCAGCCGTGCCAGCGCATGAGAAATAGATCGAAAGGAAGAAGAACAAATAAGAGCAACGCGTTACAACGGGCGGAGAGCGTACACTTGCACAGTATTTTGTGTACAGAACCCTCAATATTCTGAAGTCCAGACCAAACGATGCGCGAGCCCCAAGAGAAGCTTCTCCCAGTTACCCTTGAAATTATGTTTTTTTATATAATTGCATGTGCTTTGTTATCGTTCTCCTGACTTGGAAAAATGAAAAAAAATTTTTGGGCGTTATAGCGGAGGTGGAAGGGGGAATCTTCTTTAATGAGCCTCCACGAGAGCACCGAGTGGGGTCCGAGAGGTATACTCGATATTGTAGTAGGTATACTCGATGTAAGATCTTCAACCAAAACTTATTGTAGTAGGTATACTAGATGTAAGATCTTCAACCAAAACTTATTGTAGTAGGTATACCTACTCGATGTAAGATCTTCAACCAAAACTTATTGTAGTAGGTGTACTAGATGTAAGATCTTCAACCAAAACTTATTGTAGTAGGTATACTCGATGTAAGATCTTCAACCAAAACTTATTGTAGTAGGTATACTAGATGTAAGATCTTCAACCAAAACTTATTGTAGTAGGTATACTCGATGTAAGATCTTCAACCAAAACTTATTGTAGTAGGTATACTAGATGTAAGATATTCAACCAAAACACCAAGACACTAAGACACTAAATCTAATGTAAGTAAAAAAAAAAAAAGATTACATATTTTAGTTCAAGTTTAAACAAGTTACATTTTATTCTGATTTTGTTGCTCGCGTGCTTGCTCCTTGATTTTTTCTCCGGACAATGGGCTGTCTGGTAGAAAACGCTCTTAGCGACAAGACCGCTCAAATTGCATATCCTTAGTGTAACTTTTTGTTATATAAGTATTATATGTATGTATTAGGTGTATAAGTATAAAATCACTGATTGGATAAAAAAGTTTAAAGAAGACAATTAATATTAAAAAAACTAGTTATTAAAACAAAATTTATTCTCACAATAGCATAAGACTGTAAGAAATTAATAGCTGGTAGATTAAATATTATTGTTAGATATTGTTTAGAACACGATCATTTTCAACACAATAAATCAAGAAAATTAACTAGTCTGAACAATTGCCAATTCTGACCACTAAGAAAACGCTTTTGTTCGATTCAATGGTACATAGCTGAGGGGGTTGGAACATGAAAGACATGCCACTAGTTACTAATAAAAGACCATAAAAAGTTTCACCATGAGGTTAATAATAAAAAACAATAACTTTTTTTTACAATAATTAACACTAAACGTCAAATACTGAAGCGGCAATTTCATACTTAAACCCCTATTATTTATGTGTCTGATGTGCCATAACAATTTATTTGAGTATAAAAATTAATTGCTGCGCCCTTTTCGATATGCGGTGATGCCGCGGGCAACAGTTAGTATTGAATAAAATTAAATCAATAAACAAGCTGAGTTGACTTACCCGTCCCGAACACGATTACTAGACACTGGCTGCGGAGTGCGGACTAGACTGCGCTGTGCTTCTAAAGCTGAGCTGCGCGCGCGCACGGCCGCAGAGCAATGACTCGGAGCCGCGCACTTGACCTTGCGAGGCGAGTACACTGTGCGGCTGTGCGCGCGAACCGCCCGCCGTACTCGTTTTATACAGCTTTTACAACGCTACACACAGGTGGGAAGGCGAGAAAGCAATGCGAGCTTAAAGCTCAGATCTTTATGCCGTGAAACAAAAATTCGTCGGCTTTATTTGATATAAGCCCTCTCATACATCTACCATATACGCTAAACTACCAGGTTATCATAAACCTATATAGCGTCGTCCCCACTTGCCGACCCAAAAAAAAAGGGTATAAAGTGAGGGCCGTTATTCCTGCCATCACCATGAGGCGTAGGCAAGGACCAACTACGGTAGGCAAGGCGAGTGCCTCGTGGAAGAGAACCACTACCTACTCTCCAGGTAGGTACCGGAGCTGTAGCCACGCCCACCTCCCGCGGCTTTCGCTGCTGCCGGTTCGATCCCTGCTCAAGACGCCAGAGAAGCCGGCTCCCACATCTCCAGTGTGGTACCGGAGCTGTAGGCACGCTCACTTCCCAGCGCTTATCGCACCTGTCCAGTCTCATTCTATAACCAGCATAACTCTGCTTGCTATCCAGGCAAGTACCGGTACGCAGGGGAGGACGCCTGGACGCCACGTGCTTGCGAGGCACACCCCCGACCCCGTAGTGCCCTGATCTAAACAGCCCAGCCCGTAGTTCCGGCGCGAACTCCGCCTGGCCGGGTGTACTCGCATACTCAGTATAAGATATATTTTGAAAAATTGGCCAAGTGCGATTCAGACTCACGCACCGAGGCACCACGGCGCTCCACGGCGCTCCACACAAGTACAACAATAGTAGCTATTCATTGCAAACTATTCGAGAGCGACGTAATGTTTGTTATTAAGTTTGGGATCCTTAGTACGAGTACGACCCACACTTGACCGGTTCTTATTATTGTTTACCAGGGTTCTGAAACCAGACCCAGACAGGGTTCTGAGCCATATTTCAATGGAACTTCTTTCAGGAAATTTTTCTTTTTTTTAGGGTTCCGTACCCGAAGGGTAAAAACGGGACTCAATTTCTAAGACCGTTCGTTTGTCACCAGCCTGTATTTCGTGAACCGTGATAGCTAGACAGTTAAAATTCATAAACAAAGTTAAGTCCTTACCATTAAACAGGATGACATTGAAGTCATTGGCCACATTTTGAACTCTGGACATATCATCATCATGATCAAACTTTGAGAGCCGTGCTCTATGCTCTTGTCAGTGTAGCTCTGTCCAGGCTTTTGGATATAAGGAACCTATAAATCGAAGTGGAAAAAAAAAACAACAGATTGACCAGCTACCACTATCTTATCATCTAAGTCTAGCTGCCAAACTCTACACTATTCTAAGTCTAGCTGCCAAACTCTACACTATTCTAAGTCTAGCTGCCAAACTCTACACTATTCTAAGTCTAGCTGCCAAACTCTACACTATTCTAAGTCTAGCTGCCAAACTCTACACTATTCTAAGTCTAGCTGCCAAACTCTACACTATTCTAAGGTATTATTTATATTATATAGCATGTATTTATATTTTGTTTAATCTATTTTTATGGTTACTATTATTCGATTTATATTTATTATGTTGATATTATAATATATTTATTTTATTACATACATACCTGTTTTTAAAGAATATCGTAATAAACTTGTTTATTTTTGATCTACCCGCATTTAGTCTTTTTACCTACTAGTTGCCTAGAAGAAATCGCTAAGACCGATAAGGTTACTTTTGCACTGAACATATTTTTAATTAAGTTCGTGTAATGTTCTTTTCTAGTGTGTCATAATAGTTATTTATGCCACTGCCAAGTAATGAGAGCCATTGCAACATGAGTGCTAGTTTGTGCCACGAAGCGAAGCTGAGTGGCACAATAGACAACACGAGTGTTACAATGGCTAATTGCTTGCAGTGGCATACAATAATTTTTCTAAGACATTGAAATAAATGAAAGAAAATTTTAAAACGTTAAAAATTATCCATACAGCCTAATCAGATGCGATGTTTAGCCATGGCGCAGGTACGCGCGCTTTTTTAAATGGCCTTGGCATGTTGCACAAAATACATTGAAAGTTTTTTGTCATAATCATATATTGAATTTTTGAAGCCAAAGCCATAAAAATATTTAAAAAGTTTCTTTGTAGTACAGTTGTCTCGTTTTCGTTTTGTAATGTTATTGTAAGAATGAATACTTTTGTAAAATGATTTGAGGTTATGTAGTAAGCAAATTAGTAATTACCAAATGAGAGTAGAAACACTCGTTTTGACGTTTATAATTCGAATTTTACGTTAAGAGAGTAGATAAAGGATACTTACTAACTATTCCGTAAACTTATAGACCGTATGTAGCGCCATCTCTTGGCCAATCCACCGCAACCAGACCTGCCTCATCCCGCGAGGAGCCCTCCACGAGTAGGCGCCAGCGGACGCACGCGCAGAGTGCACACATCTCAGTCTGGTCTCTGGTGCTCTGGCGATGGCGATGGCGCTTTCTTGCAATTTCAGTTTCTGTGGAGCTCATTATCATTAGTCATTACGTACGTACTTCGTCGCTACGAGTAGGACTCCTTGCCTGCGTCTATTTCCCGACTCCTACAATTTGGGGATCTTCAAGGCGAAAGTGAATAGGCATTATTTGAGTTTGCGTGTACCATCCTCGACTACATCGTCACTTACCAACAGGTGAGATATAGTCATACGCACTCAAATTTTAAATTAAAAAAAAATAAAAAAAGGAGTAGGAGTAGTAATAACAATTGTCCGAGCGAGCGCGAGCGTCTCCTCCGTCCGTTTCAGCTTGTGTGAAAATGATATCGTATGTCTGTCCGTATGTCCGGATGTCCGGATGTCCGGTTGTTCTCCTCTACAATTCCTCAACCGATTTTCGTGAAATTTTGTGAGCAGGTTCGATAATTATATAAATTTCTGCAATAAGGTAATGTACTACAAATATATCTGACCGAACCGAGAATGTCGTAGAATCTTATTCTTAAAAAAACATCAGAGCAAGAGTTATGTGTCATTCCGTTCCCACAGAAAAAATAAAATTTACAATGTCCAGAATAAGTAGAAACCCAATTACCTAGAGAAAAGTAAATACTAAGAGGTCTAGTTCTTTGGTATATAAAGTTTTGGTGCGGAACCCCGAGACGCACTTGGCTGTTTTTTTAATTACTGGTAGCTAGGTACCGAGCTCCTTGGGCCGCAGCAGGACCCTGACAGAGTGGGCAGGAGTGCAGGAGAGATATGACTTATCGTCGACACGATCTTCTTCTTTGTCCAACCGTCTTCCCAGTTCATCTGGGGTCGGGTCTCCTTGTACGCTTGCGCCAGAGAGTTCTATTCTGGCTTGTCCGTGTACACAGGTTCTCGCTCTGGATCTCTTTCTGCATACTTGACCACCAGGTGGCCGGTGGTCGTCCTCTCCCTCGTGCTCGTTCAGGGATGTTAAGGGCCTTTTTGACAGGGTGGTCGTCTTGTCGTCTTAGAATATGGCCGAACCAGCGTAGTCGGCTTTCTTTCACTTTTTCGGCGATTGGTGCTTGAATGATCCTCTGACATACTCATTCCTTATTTTGTCCATACGAGTTACTCCTCCCGCCCATCTGAGCATTTTCATTTCATTCGTTTGGAGTTTCTGTTCATGAACTTTTTTTGAAGGTCCAACACTCTGCTCCGTAAGTTAAGGCTGGTCTTAATACCGTTTTATAAACTTTTCCCTTGACCTGAATCGCATTTTGTGGTTGCAGAGGACACCCGACAGTGATCACCATTTAAGAGTCTCCAGGAGGCTCGAGTTTCCATACAAACGTAGTTCCGCTTTAAAACAAAAACTACATGCCGGGTTGAATCAAAACTTTGTAAATATATTGAGTAGACAAATATCGATGTTTGTAATTAGTTTTCATCGTAGTAAATATTAACTTAACTAAACGAAGGCCTAAATTAGTTTTGTACTGAAAGTTTGAAACTGCTCTTATTTTTTCCGTTTTATATTAGTACATCGAAAACTGATTACAAACATCGATATGTGTCTCCACAATATATTTAGAAGGTTTGGATTCAATCCGGCTTGTAGTTTTTATATTAAAGCGGAACTACGTTTGTATGGAAACTCGAGCCTCCTGGCGGCCCTTAAGTCAGGCGGTGTTGATTCGATGGTCCACGTTTGCATCAGGTGTGAGCACAGAGCCTAAATACTTGAAGTGGTCCACTTTGGGCAGGGCTAGGTTATCTATGTAGATATCAACACCCACTTTTTCTGTTCCTGCGTAGTCGCATTCCACGACTACTAAGTACTCGGTTTTGCTCCGGCTTATGCGTAGTCCGTGGTCTTCTATGTGTGCTACCCACTGATTGAGGGTTTCTTGGAGGCCTTCAGATTTTTTGGATATGAGCACAATATCATCCGCGTAGAGCATACATTCGGGTGTTGGCTTTTGAATGTCTCGTGTGATGTAGTCCATGCAGAGATTAAATAGCAGTGGGCTCAGAGCCGATCCTTGATGGACTTCAACTTCGACGTGGAAGGACTCGCTAAGGCCAGCCGAACTATTAACACTAGTTGTCGTGTTCTTATACATATCCTGAACTAGTGATATGTAGTATTCCGACACGTTTTGTGCTCTCATCGCCTGCCACACCAATTTTCGACACGATAGAAGAAGAAAAAGATGTTGGACCCTGAGCCACAAATTTCTTTAACAAATTATTTCATCTACATGCTTTAAGTAAGTAAGTAAGTACTCGTTATCTTATTTATTGTTGAATGAATGTTTTTTTATATTGTTTTATGTTTATGATTTTTTAATTTTGTACCTTAAGGATTTTTACAGTCTGACAATAAATGAATTAATATAAGACCCAAACATTCTAACAAACATACAAACTTTTACAGTTGCAACAGGTACCATTAGGTACCATTAGGATGGCACAATTATGGATCAAGTTACTCCAACGGTATCTACGAGTGCAAGTAGCGCGATTAGCGAGAAGCGTCCCGCTATCGCTAGAACTAATGTTGCTAATTGATATTGCGATAAAAGTTGATGCGGACGCGACGCGAGTGTCGCGAGGGACCCAACCAACTCCAGGAAAATCAGTGTCGTATCTACATTTCGCAGTTAGGGTCCATGGCCATCTGTTCTACGAGCTTTGTGCCTTGCCCACTGCCACTTAGATTAAGCTTAGGGATTTTTTGAGCTATGTCAGTTATTATTTCTGATTCAATGCCATAGGAAAACTCCGAGCATAGCTCGCTCCATCGCCCTTTGGGTAACCTTCTTATGGGGCCCATAGTAGATAGATAGATAAGCGACCTTCGTTTGAATCGTGAGTTATGGTCTTAAGTTTATTAAAAAAAACATACAAAGAAGCTCTTAAGATCAAAATTTTTCTGGAAAGATATTCCCCTAAAAAAACTATTCGGACCGTTATGAACCAACATTTAAAATACAAAAAAATACAAAATAGTTCATTGGTTTCATTGAAAAAGTAACGTACATGGTTTTCGTTAAATTTAAATTCAGAAGATTATTTTTTTAGTTCACTCCTTAAGAATTGGTATTTACATATAAGCCTGGGGTATGAAAATTTAAGGGGAGTAAAATGAAACGTTACACGTTACGTTCACAAGAAGTAAAGTCCAGTCGTGTGTCGGAGACACACACCTTTTTAGATTTCCGTACCCAAAGGGTAAAAACGGAACCCTATTACTAAGACTTCGCTGTCCGTCTGTCTGTCCGTCTGACCAGGCTGTATTTCATGAACCGTGATAGCCACACAGTTAAAATATCACAGATGATGTATTTCTGTTGTCGCTATAACAGCAAATACTAAAAATTAAAAAAGTGAAAGTCTCCATACAAAAAACGTGTTTTTACACGTGAAGAAACGTTCACTAAGTGTGTGAATAAATGATGTGAATCCATCTGTCACAGCACACTTAGTGAAAGTAAACTACGACACTTAGTCTAGACACTTGTAGGTACGAGTACGAGTACGGGAACACCGCCCGCGCCCGCACCGTGCACTCATCCATCTGTCACAGCACACTTAGTGAAAGTAAACTACGACACTAAGTGTAGACACTTGTAGGTACGAGTACGAGTACGGGAACACCGCCCGCGCCCGCGCCGTGCACCCATCCATCTGTCACAGCACACTTAGTGAAAGTAAACTACGACACTAAGTGTAGACACTTGTAGGTACGAGTACGAGTACGGGAACACCGCCCGCGCCCGCGCCGTGCACCCATCCATCTGTCACAGCACACTTAGTGAAAGTAAACTACGACACTAAGTGTAGACACTTGTAGGTACGAGTACGAGTACGGGAACACCGCCCGCGCCCGCGCCGTGCACTCATCCATCTGTCACAGCACACTTAGTGAAAGTAAACTACGACACTAAGTCTAGACACTTGTAGGTACGAGTACGAGTACGGGAACACCGCCCGCGCCCGCACCGTGCACTCATCCATCTGTCACAGCACACTTAGTGAAAGTAAACTACGACACTCAGTGTAGACACTTCTAGCTACGAGTACGAGTACGGGAACACCGCCCGCGCCCGCGCCGTGCACTCATCCATCTGTCACAGCACACTTAGTGAAAGTAAACTACGACACTAAGTCTAGACACTTGTAGGTACGAGTACGAGTACGAGTACGGGAACACCGCCCGCGCCCGCGCCGTGCACTCATCCATCTGTCACAGCACACTTAGTGAAAGTAAACTACGACACTAAGTCTAGACACTTGTAGGTACGAGTTCGAGTACGAGTACGGGAACACCGCCCGCGCCCGCGCCGTGCACTCATCCATCTGTCACAGCACACTTAGTGAAAGTAAACTACGACACTAAGTGTAGACACTTGTAGGTACGAGTACGAGTACGAGTACGGGAACACCGCCCGCGCCCGCGCCGTGCACTCATCCATCTGTCACAGCACACTTAGAGAAAGTAAACTACGACACTAAGTCTAGACACTTGTAGGTACGAGTTCGAGTACGAGTAAGGGAACACTGCCCGCGCCCGCGCCGTGCACCCATCCATCTGTCACAGCACACTTAGTGAAAGTAAACTACGACACTAAGTCTAGACACTTGTAGGTACGAGTACGAGTACGGGAACACCGCCCGCGCCCGCGCCGTGCACTCATCCATCTGTCACAGCACACTTAGTGAAAGTAAACTACGACACTAAGTGTAGACACTTGTAGGTACGAGTGCGAGTACGGGAACACCGCCCGCGCCCGCGCCGTGCACTCATCCATCTGTCACAGCACACTTAGTGAAAGTAAACTACGACACTAAGTGTAGACACTTGTAGATACGAGTACGAGTACGGGAACACTGCCCGCGCCCGCGCCGTGCACTCATCCATCTGTCACAGCACACTTAGTGAAAGTAAACTACGACACTAAGTCTAGACACTTGTAGGTACGAGTACGAGTAAGAGTACGGGAACACCGCCCGCGCCCGCGCCGTGCACTCATCCATCTGTCACAGCACACTTAGTGAAAGTAAACTACTACACTAAGTCTAGACACTTGTAGGTACGAGTTCGAGTACGAGTACGGGAACACCGCCCGCGCCCGCGCCGTGCACTCATCCATCTGTCACAGCACACTTAGTGAAAGTAAACTACGACACTAAGTGTAGACACTTGTAGGTACGAGTACGAGTACGAGTACGGGAACACCGCCCGCGCCCGCGCCGTGCACTCATCCATCTGTCACAGCACACTTAGAGAAAGTAAACTACGACACTAAGTCTAGACACTTGTAGGTACGAGTTCGAGTACGAGTAAGGGAACACTGCCCGCGCCCGCGCCGTGCACCCATCCATCTGTCACAGCACACTTAGTGAAAGTAAACTACGACACTAAGTGTAGACACTTGTAGGTACGAGTACGAGTACGGGAACACCGCCCGCGCCCGCGCCGTGCACTCATCCATCTGTCACAGCACACTTAGTGAAAGTAAACTACGACACTAAGTGTAGACACTTGTAGGTACGAGTGCGAGTACGGGAACACCGCCCGCGCCCGCGCCGTGCACTCATCCATCTGTCACAGCACACTTAGTGAAAGTAAACTACGACACTAAGTCTAGACACTTGTGGGTACGAGTACGAGTACGAGTACGGGAACACCGCCCGCGTCCGCGCCGTGCACTCATCCATCTGTCACAGCACACTTAGTGAAAGTAAACTACGACACTAAGTGTAGACACTTGTAGATACGAGTACGAGTACGGGAACACTGCCCGCGCCCGCACCGTGCACTCATCCATCTGTCACAGCACACTTAGTGAAAGTAAACTACGACACTAAGTGTAGACACTTGTAGATACGAGTACGAGTACGGGAACACTGCCCGCGCCCGCACCGTGCACTCATCCATCTGTCACAGCACACTTAGTGAAAGTAAACTTCGACACTAAGTGTAGAAACTTGTAGGTACGAGTACGAGTACGAGTACGGGAACACCGCCTGCGCCCGCGCCGTGCACTCATCCATCTGTCACAGCACACTTAGTGAAAGTAAACTACGACACTAAGTCTAGACACTTGTAGGTACGAGTACGAGTACGAGTACGGGAACACCGCCCGCGCCCGCGCCGTGCACTCATCCATCTGTCACAGCACACTTAGTGAAAGTAAACTACGACACTAAGTCTAGACACTTGTGGGTACGAGTACGAGTACGAGTACGGGAACACCGCCCGCGTCCGCGCCGTGCACTCATCCATCTGTCACAGCACACTTAGTGAAAGTAAACTACGACACTAAGTGTAGACACTTGTAGGTACGAGTACGAGTACGAGTACGGGAACACCGCCCGCGCCCGCGCCGTGCACTCATCCATCTGTCACAGCACACTTAGTGAAAGTAAACTACGACACTAAGTCTAGACACTTGTAGGTACGAGTTCGAGTACGAGTACGGGAACACCGCCCGCGCCCGCGCCGTGCACTCATCCATCTGTCACAGCACACTTAGTGAAAGTAAACTACGACACTAAGTGTAGACACTTGTAGGTACGAGTACGAGTACGAGTACGGGAACACCGCCCGCGCCCGCGCCGTGCACTCATCCATCTGTCACAGCACACTTAGAGAAAGTAAACTACGACACTAAGTCTAGACACTTGTAGGTACGAGTTCGAGTACGAGTAAGGGAACACTGCCCGCGCCCGCGCCGTGCACCCATCCATCTGTCACAGCACACTTAGTGAAAGTAAACTACGACACTAAGTCTAGACACTTGTAGGTACGAGTTCGAGTACGAGTACGGGAACACCGCCCGCGCCCGCGCCGTGCACTCATCCATCTGTCACAGCACACTTAGTGAAAGTAAACTACGACACTAAGTGTAGACACTTGTAGGTACGAGTGCGAGTACGGGAACACCGCCCGCGCCCGCGCCGTGCACTCATCCATCTGTCACAGCACACTTAGTGAAAGTAAACTACGACACTAAGTCTAGACACTTGTGGGTACGAGTACGAGTACGAGTACGGGAACACCGCCCGCGTCCGCGCCGTGCACTCATCCATCTGTCACAGCACACTTAGTGAAAGTAAACTACGACACTAAGTGTAGACACTTGTAGATACGAGTACGAGTACGGGAACACTGCCCGCGCCCGCACCGTGCACTCATCCATCTGTCACAGCACACTTAGTGAAAGTAAACTACGACACTAAGTGTAGACACTTGTAGATACGAGTACGAGTACGGGAACACTGCCCGCGCCCGCACCGTGCACTCATCCATCTGTCACAGCACACTTAGTGAAAGTAAACTACGACACTAAGTGTAGAAACTTGTAGGTACGAGTACGAGTACGAGTACGGGAACACCGCCTGCGCCCGCGCCGTGCACTCATCCATCTGTCACAGCACACTTAGTGAAAGTAAACTACGACACTAAGTCTAGACACTTGTAGGTACGAGTACGAGTACGAGTACGGGAACACCGCCCGCGCCCGCGCCGTGCACTCATCCATCTGTCACAGCACACTTAGTGAAAGTAAACTACGACACTAAGTGTAGACACTTGTAGATACGAGTACGAGTACGGGAACACTGCCCGCGCCCGCACCGAGCACTCATCCATCTGTCACAGCACACTTAGTGAAAGTAAACTTCGACACTAAGTGTAGAAACTTGTAGGTACGAGTACGAGTACGAGTACGGGAACACCGCCTGCGCCCGCGCCGTGCACTCATCCATCTGTCACAGCACACTTAGTGAAAGTAAACTACGACACTAAGTCTAGACACTTGTAGGTACGAGTACGAGTACGAGTACGGGAACACCGCCCGCGCCCGCGCCGTGCACTCATCCATCTGTCACAGCACACTTAGTGAAAGTAAACTACGACAATAAGTCTAGACAGTTGTGGGTACGAGTACGAGTACGAGTACGGGAACACCGCCCGCGCCCGCGCCGTGCACTCATCCATCTGTCACAGCACACTTAGTGAAAGTAAACTACGACACTAAGTCTACACTTGTAGGTACGAGTACGAGTACGGAAACACCGCCCGCGCCCGCGCCGTGCACTCATCCATCTGTCACAGCACACTTAGTGAAAGTAAACTACGACACTTAGTGTAGAAACTTGTAGGTACGAGTACGAGTACGAGTACGAGTACGGGAACACCGCCCGCGCCCGCGCCGTGCACTCATCCATCTGTCACAGCACACTTAGTGAAAGTAAACTACGACACTAAGTGTAGACACTTGTAGTTACGAGTACGAGTACGGGAACACCGCCCGCGCCCGCGCCATGCACTCATCCATCTGTCACAGCACACTTAGTGAAAGTAAACTACGACACTAAGTCTAGACACTTGTAGGTACGAGTACGAGTACGAGTACGGGAACACCACCCGCGCCCGCGCCGTGCACTCATCCATCTGTCACAGCACACTTAGTGAAAGTAAACTACGACACTAAGTCTAGACACTTGTAGGTACGAGTTCGAGTACGAGTAAGGGAACACTGCCCGCGCCCGCGCCGTGCACCCATCCATCTGTCACAGCACACTTAGTGAAAGTAAACTACGACACTAAGTCTAGACACTTGTAGGTACGAGTACGAGTACGGGAACACCGCCCGCGCCCGCGCCGTGCACTCATCCATCTGTCACAGCACACTTAGTGAAAGTAAACTACGACACTAAGTGTAGACACTTGTAGGTACGAGTACGAGTACGGGAACACCGCCCGCGCCCGCGCCGTGCACTCATCCATCTGTCACAGCACACTTAGTGAAAGTAAACTACGACACTAAGTCTAGACACTTGTAGGTACGAGTGCGAGTACGAGTACGGGAACTCCGCCCGCGCCCGCGCCGTGCACTCATCCATCTGTCACAGCACACTTAGTGAAAGTAAACTACGACACTAAGTCTAGACACTTGTAGGTACGAGTACGAGTATGGAAACACCGCCCGCGCCCGCGCCGTGCACTCATCCATCTGTCACAGCACACTTAGTGAAAGTAAACTACGACACTTAGTGTAGAAACTTGTAGGTACGAGTACGAGTACGAGTACGGGAACACCGCCCGCGCCCGCGCCGTGCACTCATCCATCTGTCACAGCACACTTAGTGAAAGTAAACTACGACACTTAGTGTAGAAACTTGTAGGTACGAGTACGAGTACGAGTACGGGAACACCGCCCGTGCCCGCGCCATGCACTCATCCATCTGTCACAGCACACTTAGTGAAAGTAAACTACGACACTAAGTCTAGACACTTGTAGGTACGAGTACGAGTACGAGTACGGGAACACCACCCGCGCCCGCGCCGTGCACTCATCCATCTGTCACAGCACACTTAGTGAAAGTAAACTACGACACTAAGTCTAGACACTTGTAGGTACGAGTTCGAGTACGAGTAAGGGAACACTGCCCGCGCCCGCGCCGTGCACCCATCCATCTGTCACAGCACACTTAGTGAAAGTAAACTACGACACTAAGTCTAGACACTTGTAGGTACGAGTACGAGTACGGGAACACCGCCCGCGCCCGCGCCGTGCACTCATCCATCTGTCACAGCACACTTAGTGAAAGTAAACTACGACACTAAGTGTAGACACTTGTAGGTACGAGTACGAGTACGGGAACACCGCCCGCGCCCGCGCCGTGCACTCATCCATCTGTCACAGCACACTTAGTGAAAGTAAACTACGACACTAAGTGTAGACACTTGTAGGTACGAGTACGAGTACGGGAACACCGCCCGCGCCCGCGCCGTGCACTCGTCCATCTGTCACAGCACACTTAGTGAAAGTAAACTAGGACACTCAGTGTAGACACTTATAGGTACGAGTACGAGTACGGGAACACCGCCTGCGCCCGCGCCGTGCACTCATCCATCTGTCACAGCACACTTAGTGAAAGTAAACTACGACACTAAGTGTAGACACTTGTAGTTACGAGTACGAGTACGGGAACACTACCCACGCCCGCGCCGTGCACTCATCCATCTGTCACAGCACACTTAGTGAAAGTAAACTACGACACTAAGTCTAGACACTTATAGGTACGAGTACGAGTACGGGAACACCGCCCGCGCCCGCGCCGTGCACTCATCCATCTGTTACAGCACACTTAGTGAAAGTAAACTACGACACTAAGTGTAGACACTTGTAGGTACGAGTACGAGTACGAGTACGGGAACACCGCCCACGCCCGCGCCGTGCACTCATCCATCTGTCACAGCACACTTAGTGAAAGTAAACTAGGACACTCAGTGTAGACACTTATAGGTACGAGTACGAGTACGGGAACACCGCCTGCGCCCGCGCCGTGCACTCATCCATCTGTCACAGCACACTTAGTGAAAGTAAACTAAGACACTAAGTGTAGACACTTGTAGTTACGAGTACGAGTACGGGAACACTACCCACGCCCGCGCCGTGCACTCATCCATCTGTCACAGCACACTTAGTGAAAGTAAACTACGACACTAAGTGTAGACACTTGTAGGTACGAGTACGAGTACGGGAACACCGCCCGCGCCCGCGCCGTGCACTCATCCATCTGTCACAGCACACTTAGTGAAAGTAAACTACGACACTAAGTGTAGACACTTGTAGTTACGAGTACGAGTACGGGAACACCGCCCGCGCCCGCGCCGTGCACTCGTCCATCTGTCACAGCACACTTAGTGAAAGTAAACTAGGACACTCAGTGTAGACACTTATAGGTACGAGTACGAGTACGGGAACACCGCCTGCGCCCGCGCCGTGCACTCATCCATCTGTCACAGCACACTTAGTGAAAGTAAACTACGACACTAAGTGTAGACACTTGTAGTTACGAGTACGAGTACGGGAACACTACCCACGCCCGCGCCGTGCACTCATCCATCTGTCACAGCACACTTAGTGAAAGTAAACTACGACACTAAGTGTAGACACTTGTAGGTACGAGTACGAGTACGGGAACACCGCCCGCGCCCGCGCCGTGCACTCATCCATCTGTCACAGCACACTTAGTGAAAGTAAACTACGACACTAAGTGTAGACACTTGTAGTTACGAGTACGAGTACGAGTACGGGAACACCGCCCGCGCCCGCGCCGTGCACTCATCCATCTGTCACAGCACACTTAGTGAAAGTAAACTACGACACTAAGTGTAGACACTTGTAGTTACGAGTACGAGTACGGGAACACTGCCCACGCCCGCGCCGTGCACTCATCCATCTGTCACAGCACACTTAGTGAAAGTAAACTACGACACTAAGTCTAGACACTTATAGGTACGAGTACGAGTACGGGAACTCCGCCCGCGCCCGCGCCGTGCACTCATCCATCTGTCACAGCACACTTAGTGAAAGTAAACTACGACACTAAGTCTAGACACTTATAGGTACGAGTACGAGTACGGGAACACCGCCCGCGCCCGCGCCGTGCACTCATCCATCTGTCACAGCACACTTAGTGAAAGTAAACTACGACACTAAGTCTAGACACTTGTAGGTACGAGTACGAGTACGAATACGGGAACACCGCCCACGCCCGCGCCGTGCACTCATCCATCTGTCACAGCACACTTAGTGAAAGTAAACTACGACACTAAGTGTAGACACTTGTAGTTACGAGTACGAGTACGGGAACACTGCCCACGCCCGCGCCGTGCACTCATCCATCTGTCACAGCACACTTAGTGAAAGTAAACTACGACACTAAGTCTAGACACTTATAGGTACGAGTACGAGTACGGGAACACCGCCCGCGCCCGCGCCGTGCACTCATCCATCTGTTACAGCACACTTAGTGAAAGTAAACTACGACACTAAGTGTAGACACTTGTAGGTACGAGTACGAGTACGGGAACACCGCCCACGCCCGCGCCGTGCACTCATCCATCTGTCACAGCACACTTAGTGAAAGTAAACTACGACACTAAGTGTAGACACTTGTAGATACGAGTACGAGTACGGGAACACTGCCCGCGCCCGCACCGTGCACTCATCCATCTGTCACAGCACACTTAGTGAAAGTAAACTACGACACTAAGTGTAGACACTTGTAGGTACGAGTACGAGTACGAGTACGGGAACACCGCCCGCGCCCGCGCCGTGCACTCATCCATCTGTCACAGCACACTTAGTGAAAGTAAACTACGACACTAAGTGTAGACACTTGTAGATACGAGTACGAGTACGGGAACACTGCCCGCGCCCGCACCGTGCACTCATCCATCTGTCACAGCACACTTAGTGAAAGTAAACTACGACACTAAGTGTAGACACTTGTAGGTACGAGTACAAGTACGAGTACGGGAACACCGCCCGCGCCCGCGCCGTGCACTCATCCATCTGTCACAGCACACTTAGTGAAAGTAAACTACGACACTAAGTGTAGACACTTGTAGTTACGAGTACGAGTACGGGAACACTGCCCACGCCCGCGCCGTGCACTCATCCATCTGTTACAGCACACTTAGTGAAAGTAAACTACGACACTAAGTTTAGACACTTGTAGGTACGAGTACGAGTACGAGTACGGGAACACCGCCCACGCCCGCGCCGTGCACTCATCCATCTGTCACAGCACACTTAGTGAAAGTAAACTACGACACTAAGTGTAGACACTTGTAGATACGAGTACGAGTACGGGAACACTGCCCGCGCCCGCACCGTGCACTCATCCATCTGTCACAGCACACTTAGTGAAAGTAAACTACGACACTAAGTGTAGACACTTGTAGGTACGAGTACGAGTACGGGAACACCGCCCGCGCCCGCGCCGTGCACTCATCCATCTGTCACAGCACACTTAGTGAAAGTAAACTACGACACTAAGTGTAGACACTTGTAGATACGAGTACGAGTACGAGAACACTGCCCGCGCCCGCACCGTGCACTCATCCATCTGTCACAGCACACTTAGTGAAAGTAAACTACGACACTAAGTGTAGACACTTGTAGGTACGAGTACGAGTACGAGTACGGGAACACCGCCCGCGCCCGCGCCGTGCACTCATCCATCTGTCACAGCACACTTAGTGAAAGTAAACTACGACACTAAGTCTAGACACTTGTAGGTACGAGTGCGAGTACGAGTACGGGAACTCCGCCCGCGCCCGCGCCGTGCACTCATCCATCTGTCACAGCACACTTAGTGAAAGTAAACTACGACACTAAGTGTAGACACTTGTAGTTACGAGTACGAGTACGGGAACACTGCCCACGCCCGCGCCGTGCACTCATCCATCTGTCACAGCACACTTAGTGAAAGTAAACTACGACACTAAGTCTAGACACTTATAGGTACGAGTAAGAGTACGGGAACACCGCCCGCGCCCGCGCCGTGCACTCATCCATCTGTTACAGCACACTTAGTGAAAGTAAACTACGACACTAAGTGTAGACACTTGTAGGTACGAGTACGAGTACGGGAACACCGCCCACGCCCGCGCCGTGCACTCATCCATCTGTCACAGCACACTTAGTGAAAGTAAACTACGACACTAAGTGTAGACACTTGTAGATACGAGTACGAGTACGGGAACACTGCCCGCGCCCGCACCGTGCACTCATCCATCTGTCACAGCACACTTAGTGAAAGTAAACTACGACACTAAGTGTAGACACTTGTAGATACGAGTACGAGTACGGGAACACTGCCCGCGCCCGCACCGTGCACTCATCCATCTGTCACAGCACACTTAGTGAAAGTAAACTACGACACTAAGTGTAGACACTTGTAGGTACGAGTGCGAGTACGGGAACACCGCCCGCGCCTGCGCCGTGCACTCATCCATCTGTCACAGCACACTTAGTGAAAGTAAACTACGACACTAAGTGTAGACACTTGTAGGTACGAGTAAGAGTACGGGAACACCGCCCGCGCCCGCGCCGTGCACTCATCCATCTGTTACAGCACACTTAGTGAAAGTAAACTACGACACTAAGTGTAGACACTTGTAGGTACGAGTACGAGTACGGGAACACCGCCCACGCCCGCGCCGTGCACTCATCCATCTGTCACAGCACACTTAGTGAAAGTAAACTACGACACTAAGTGTAGACACTTGTAGATACGAGTACGAGTACGGGAACACTGCCCGCGCCCGCACCGTGCACTCATCCATCTGTCACAGCACACTTAGTGAAAGTAAACTACGACACTAAGTGTAGACACTTGTAGATACGAGTACGAGTACGGGAACACTGCCCGCGCCCGCACCGTGCACTCATCCATCTGTCACAGCACACTTAGTGAAAGTAAACTACGTCACTAAGTGTAGACACTTGTAGGTACGAGTACGAGTACGAGTACGGGAACACCGCCCGCGCCCGCGCCGTGCACCCATCCATCTGTCACAGCACACTTAGTGAAAGTAAACTACGACACTAAGTGTAGACACTTGTTGATACGAGTACGAGTACGGGAACACTGCCCGCGCCCGCACCGTGCACTCATCCATCTGTCACAGCACACTTAGTGAAAGTAAACTACGACACTAAGTGTAGACACTTGTAGGTACGAGTACGAGTACGAGTACGGGAACACCGCCCGCGCCCGCGCCGTGCACTCATCCATCTGTCACAGCACACTTAGTGAAAGTAAACTACGACACTAAGTGTAGACACTTGTAGTTACGAGGACGAGTACGGGAACACTGCCCACGCCCGCGCCGTGCACTCATCCATCTGTCACAGCACACTTAGTGAAAGTAAACTACGACACTAAGTCTAGACACTTATAGGTACGAGTACGAGTACGGGAACACCGACCGCGCCCGCGCCGTGCACTCATCCATCTGTTACAGCACACTTAGTGAAAGTAAACTACGACACTAAGTGTAGACACTTGTAGGTACGAGTACGAGTACGAGTACGGGAACACCGCCCACGCCCGCGCCGTGCACTCATCCATCTGTCACAGCACACTTAGTGAAAGTAAACTACGACACTAAGTGTAGACACTTGTAGATACGAGTACGAGTACGGGAACACTGCCCGCGCCCGCACCGTGCACTCATCCATCTGTCACAGCACACTTAGTGAAAGTAAACTACGACACTAAGTGTAGACACTTGTAGGTACGAGTACGAGTACGAGTACGGGAACACCGCCCGCGCCCGCGCCGTGCACTCATCCATCTGTCACAGCACACTTAGTGAAAGTAAACTACGACACTAAGTCTAGACACTAAACTGTTGTTTTAGGTTTTTGAACCGATATTTTAAGAAGCGTCTTAGTGGCGAGGGGCCGCTACCTTCTGTCTAGGAGGTCGTGGTTCGAGTCCTGCCACTTATCAATGTGTTTTCGAATTTTGATTTCACATGTACATCCAACGCTCTTACGGTGAAGGAAAACATTGTGAGGAAACCTACACACGCCTGCGAAGAAACTGGAAGGTTTTAGCCTCTCGGTGGGGACGTGTACGATCTGATATGACGATTTTAAGTAGGAAGGTAATTAGATGTTATGGAGCCAGTACCTATATACGGTGGCTCGGTTAGACCCGAGATCTATATTTATATTTTTTCTGATCGCTGTTGTGACCGATCTGGTTCGTAAGGCTAACGCGAAAAGTGCAAAAAAAAAAGAGAAAACAAGAGTTTCCCACCTAAAAGCATAACCTTTATTTTTCCATCACCTGGGGTAATAGCCGTGGTCGTAAGCCATTATGATAGATGCTTATGATAAAAAAATTCGAGCGAGACCTACAGTACTCGCATATCGCTCATTTGGTACTACAATGACGAAAATGCACTTTTTGTAACTTTACAGGAGAGCGATTTAAAAAAAATTTCAACTTTCATCATCCAGTTAATGACCTTTAAATATATCACTATTCTATGATTTTAGACTTAAAACATGGCATAAGTATTATAGTTTTATGAGTAGTCTATGTCAACTGTTTATCTACATAAATATCTCTTTTATTAAAACAAAACTAAAGCGACACCCCCAATTTCGTCATTGTTCCACCAGGATTCTTTTAATTATATGTAATGCTTTCATACAAAACTCAATATAAGGTTACAGTAGGAAACAGTTTTTTTTTAATCATTTTTAATTATTCATTTGGTAACTTCTACAATACTTAGTTAATCAGAAAATCACATTTTGAAAAACGCAGTCGCTTGAATTTATTCAACTATCAGTCGTATAAATAACAACTTCTCAATAGGGACAAATTTTTAAGCCTAATACTAAATCTTTACTCATTATAAATATCATCATCATATCAGCCACAAATCGTCCACTGCTGGACAAAGGCCTCCCCCAAGGATTTCCACGAAGACCGGTCCTGCGCTGCCCGCATCCAAAATATAAGTAATTCAATTCTGCCAACTAAAAAACAGATTCAATTACAACTAAAATTCTTAACACACGTTAACAAAAGCTAACCATTATTTTTAATCATCCGCCGCTGTTAATATTTTTTGGTACCTCGTATAAAACTTATATAAAATTTGTCGTCACTTTCACTTAATCAACTTGCAGTCGTATTACTAAGATTAATTTCACTTAAGCTTAAACAATCTCAACTTCTCGATTAGAAGCAATTTTCAAGAGTTTGACTTACAAACATTATAAACCGACTTCAAAAAGGAGGAGGTTCTCAATTCGACTGTATGTTTTTTTTGTTTGTTACGCGATATCTCCGCCGATTGTGAACCGATTTTCAAAATATATTTTTTATTCGAAAGAGTATACTCTCGAGGGGGTCCCATTGTCACCAAGTCAGGATCTGAGGATTGGATCTCAGGGAAATCGAGAACAACCCTCAAATTTTATAGGCACATATTACGTGTTGCATGTATATCCTAAAACTGTTCAAGTTTTGGTGTCTATTAGTCATCATCTCATGTTGATGAGCTGATGAAGGAAGGTAGATGGAGGATAATTCTTCAAATATTTTGCGTAGATACGGTAAGTATAGACCGATAGTTGTATTCTTTCAGATTATTCAGATGAGCTGATGATGGAAGATTTAACTCCTTAACTTTCATTCTGTTAAGATGATGATGGAAGCTACAGGAATCTGTATCTTTTAATGAAACACATGCTTTATGATTTAATGGTTTCTATGGGCGAGTGGGTGATTGGGTATAACGTTTTTAGGTAGATAGAATTATCACTAAAAATAAATAAAAGAAAAGTTTAAAAAACTTAAAAACCGACTTCAAAATGAAATTCACTCAAAAGTATGAAATTATATTATTTACTTAGATACACGACATTACCAACAATAACGAAATCAAAGGTAGGTACGAATTAAATTAGGGGCCTAAATTTTTTTTCTGAGGTCGGTGTCAGCAATGCCATCGAATCTAAAACATTTGATACGAAAGTAGCTGTGTGCTGGTACCGACCTCAAAAATAAATTCCCCAAAAAAATGGAGAAAAAATTAAGAAGTTGTATATTCCATAATTCATAATTTACATTATCGTCGTTTTCCCGCAAAATAAATATAATATCTGGGGAAATATCAACGTAACTACGCTTTTTTGTTGCTGTTCCGCTGAGTGAAGATAAAAAAAATGTCACATTTATCTTTTGGTCATTGCTGCACACAAAATAACTTTATGGAAACAACGACGAAACTAAGCATTGTCGTCGCTGTTCCGCCAAGTGCATATAAAACAAATGTCACATTTATATTCTCGTCATTGTTGCACACAAAATAAGTCCTCACTTTACGGACACAACGACAAAATTAAGCATTGTCGTCGTTGTTCCGCCAGGAGGGGATAAAAGTGATGTCATATTTACCTTGCCGTCGTTGTTGCACCAAACTGACACCTCACTTCAAGGAACTCCCCGGCACAACTGACTAAATCGCCGTTGTAGCTGTAGAATGCTTGCGTTTTGGTATAAAAGTAACAATGACGTCAACGCCATCTAGCCGCAGTTTATGAAAATACATTACCGTCGATTTTACCCCGAAAGTAACCAACCAAAATATATCGTTTGACATACTTAACTCATTTTTGATAAAAACCTTAATTACGTCATTGTAGTACCAAATGAGCGATATGATGTGTAACATGTGACAAAATACTTTATAAAAGGACGGCAAAGATACGGCAGACTAGGCTGTATGGTCATAGATACCTTTGCCTTTTCCGCGCTTTTAAAGCCTGAAAAAAGGACGGCAAAGATACGGCAGACTAGGCTGTATGGTCATAGATACCTTTGCCTTTTCCGCGCTTTTAAAGCCTGAAAAAACGCGACTCCCTGGGACACATTTCCGTCCCATGGGACACTTTTCCGTCCCATTTCACGAAATCACTCCCACAAATTGCAGGAAAGCGAGAGCAAAGATGTTACACATCAAAAATATTGATTACTATAGGACTTGCGACTACGGCTGTTATTCCAGAAAGGCTATGATTTCAGACGGGAAAAGTTTAAACTCTTTTTTCCATATTTTTAACGCCACCCACCTCGCTACCCGCGGCCGCGTGTCGTGTCGTGTTGCTTGGTTGTAGCGCGCGTACATTTAGCCGTCTCTTAATATCGCTTGTGAGACCATTCGCCAAGAAATAAGAATGTGCTCGTGAAGACCTTTCTTTTGATACCAAACATGAATGAATATCTAAAAAAAAATCGAGCGAGACCTACAGTACTCGCATATGATGTGTAACATGTGACAAAATACTTTATAAAAGGACGGCAAAGATACGGCAGACTAGGCTGTATGGTCATAGGTACCTTTGCCTTTTCCGCGCTTTTAAAGCCTGAAAAAAGGACGGCAAAGATACGGCAGTCTAGGCTGTATGGTCATAGGTACCTTTGCCTTTTCCGCGCTTTTAAAGCCTGAAAAAACACGACTTCCTGTTAAAATGGGACACATTTCCGTCCCATTTCACGAAATCACTCCCACAAATTGCAGGAAAGCGAGAGAAAAGATGTTACACATCAAAAATTTTTGGTTGTTAAATCACCTATAAAATCCGCAATGTTGATTTTTTTAAATTCTAGTCACATTCTAGTATCTCCTGGTAGAGATAAAACAAACATAGTGTTGCCATAAATAGAAAACTGTATATTTTGCAATTAAACTTATTCGTATGTTACTTTTCTTGGAGGGTTAATCGTTTCGATTAATGGATAATTTATGCGAAACTAACTTAAATTCCTCATGTACGTTATTATTACTCATATATCACTTATTCATTACAGTCCCAATGGAGGCAATAAAAATATGGCTTATTTTAGGCATTTTCAGGAGCCGAGTTTAGCAGATTTTGGCGGATTTTTTTGTCAGAAACCATGCAGAACACTATTTTCGAGTTGGTCACCCACCGTGTTTACATGTATTTTGTCTTGTAAAGAGTAATAGTGTTCTGCACGTAGATCTGTGGTGTTCTGTGCTTGCAGCGTTGCCAACTTAACGGTTTTCCCGTCATATCTAGCGGATTATGTTAAAAAGAACGGAAGAAATACTATTTTGACGGCTAACGGGTTTGTTGGCGGAATTTAGTAGCAAAAGATTTTACATCAAATAAAGATGGATTTCAATTATTTTCTCGCAACCTATAGGTCTATTTCTTGGCGCGCTCGGTTTATGGTTGAAGAAAGTATACAAACCGATAGCTACTTTTTGTGGAAAGTGAAATATTGTATCAACAGTATCGTGAGTAGGCGGCTTTATCAGGCCTTGAATCCCTAGCTAGTAAATTAATTCTGTAATACAAGATTTAACGGATTTTTAACGGAATTTCGTCATAAAGTCGGCGGAATCTCAAAATTATTGTTGGCAACACTGTGTGCTTGTAATGTAAACCTTGTGGAGTAATAGTGTTCTGTGTTGTAAACACGAGAGTCGAGACAGAGACTGAAACGACTGCAAACTAAACAAATTATTTGAATTCTCAGTACATAATTTTAATTTGTAATTATAATTAAGCAAAATGACCAGTAAACCAAACTCTAAGCGCACTGTTTACGTAGGTGGCTTAGCGGAGGAAGTGGACGAGAAAGTGTTAAACGCCGCGTTCGTTCCGTTCGGAGATCTCGTAGACGTGCAGATACCTCTGGATTATGAGACTGAGAAACACCGGGGCTTCGCGTTCATCGAGTTTGAGAACGCTGAGGATGCTGCTGCAGCCATAGATAATATGGTAAGTGTTTGCTGCACTGCACTGTTTGATAGACTTTTGTTTGATTTGACAATACCGCTGCGCTGAGTGGATACTGTTTGAAGTCATCCGGTTTTGTATAGCCATCACCAAGGAGGCACATATTCTAGTCAAGACATCGCAGTGACACAGTTAGTGTTCCATTGATTCTATATCTTCAACACAGGCCCTGCAGGTGGGGTCATGTGTCAGGCCTTTTTTTTCAGGTGTGCATTCATAGCAAAGTGACCCGTCAATGCTCCTGTTACAACTCTGGCACATGTCCTGCTGTTTCTCCAAATGTACTTTGTTGTCATACTGTAATTGTATGTTCGTATTATCCTTAGACCCTGATAGCTACCATCTGTCTGACTGAAAGAAAGTAATTAACTTTTTAACTGCCTCTGTGGCGTAATGGTTAGTCCATACGCTCCACACCAGGAGGTCGCGGGTTCGATTCCTGGTGGGGTCAACTTTTAAGACATGGTTTAGTTAGTGGTAGGGCATTTACTTAGCCCGCCTGGCTGGCTACCACCATCTTATCTAAGTCTTGCCGCCAAACATCAGTGTTAACAACATTGATGTGTTCCGGCTTGAAGATAAGATAGTCAGTTCTCCATTATGTTGGGGAATCTTGGTAACCCCGCCCCGCTTCCATCTTCGACATCATTGTTACTTACCATCAGGTGAGATAATGCCAAGGGCTTACAAATTATGCATAAAAAAATTATAAAAAAAACATTATAGCTCACCAAAAAACAAAGTCAGAGTGCACTGTCTGATGTTCACATGTAAGTACAAGATAATGGTGATGCTAACGGTGAGTAAATGTTTTACCTTTCATGTAAGTTTTTAGGTTCCTAGCAAGTCACTATGAACTATGTCAGTCTCAATGTCTTGCACTTAGTTAAATTTTTACTTAATTTAAACTTTTTAATTTCAGAATGATTCAGAACTGTTTGGACGCACAATACGAGTAAACATAGCAGCCCCGCAGCGAATTAAAGAGGGTTCCACTCGTCCGGTGTGGTCTGAGGACAGTTGGCTACAAAAACATGCCGGAGAGACATTAACAATAAATAAAGAAGGAGAAGATAATGAAGGGAAAGAGAAGACTGATGCTGCTACTGTAAGTTCAAATAAATCATTTTAAAATATTCCTACCTGCCAAAGCCTGTTTAGTTGTAAATGGCCAAGGTTTAGGCCCTAGTTGGTCGCTAGCCTGTGGCATAAAATCCTACCGTTAACAAAATAAGTAAAAAAAATTATAATATTAAACTTCAGATTTGCAAGCTAGATTTTAATAGCTTATATTATATCTGAAAGATTATAAATTGTATGAAAGTAATTAATTTGTATGATCTATTAAAAAGACTACTAAAATTTTTAGGTACAAACAACATTTATTCATGAGATCATAAAAGTTGCTTGCTTAATTTTAGGTCCTTCAGTCCTACTTTCTAAAAGTTCTTAAAATGAACATAAAATAAATGTATATATTAAACCACAGTCTATAGACTGTGACTTAACTATGTACATTATCCCAAAGATATAAAATATTGACTTAGATAAACAGTAAAAAATCACTATCTTATTTAAATCTTGCCACCAAACTTCAGTATTAACAGCATGGATGTGTTCCAGCCTATAGTAAATGAAGCCAGTTCCCTTATGCATTATGGAACATTGGTAAGCCCGCTTCCATCTTTGGCATCATCGTCATCATTATCATAGGAGCCGAAAGACTTCCACTGCTGGTCAAAGGCCTCCCCCAAGGATTTCCATGGTGGATTTCAGATGATGCCAAGGGCTTATCAATTTGGATAAAAAACTTACTATTACTTCACCTTTTAACTCCTTAAGCGTGTTTTGGACTACCGGTAGGCCAGAAAAAATGTCTCCGTAGAGCGTGTTTTGGACTACCGGTAGACCAAATAAACTCTTTTGTGATTGGTTGCCGTCTTACCGACCGTATAGGAACGAATCTTTTTATACACAAACTCTATCATGTTGTGACCTGTTTTATCCTCTTTTTATCGTTCAGCCATTCGAAATTCATTCAAAAATAAATTATTTCCAAGCCGGGCGGCCATAGTCAGCCATATTGTTTTGCCGTGTCGTTTGTTTTGTGAGAAGAGTAAAGTGTGAAAATGAGTTTCAGACGTAAACGGTTCATGTTGTTATATAAATCTCATATCAAATTACTGGGAAAAGAATGAAGATTATGTTAAAATGATTAGTTTTTGAAATAATTGCAAAATAATTAGTTAAAACTGAGACCAAGTTTTGGTAACGGCAAAATGGCGAATTTTATTTTTTTGAACAAATTAAAAATTAATTTTAGACGTAAATAGTATGTTTTGTTATATAAATCTCATATCAAAATACTCGGAAAAAAATGTACATTATGTGGAAGTGATTAGTTTTTCAAATACTTGCAAAAATAATCTGTGAAAAATACGAAGTACTGTGCAAAACGGCAAAGTGATGAACTCCGTTTTTTGTCGTTGGAAACTTATCCTAATTTTTTAGTAAAACTATTGTGATTCGAAGTGAAATATTTAGTTTATATAAACTTATGAAAGTGTATTATGCTATGATACTTTTAGTTTTTGCGAAAATGTGTAATAAGGTTGTGTAAGTGGGTGCATTCAGCGACTAAAAGTGCAAAAATCAAGATTTTTTTTGAAACTGATGATGAAAACCACAAAATGTCTTCATCAGGTGAGTTATTTATATTTTTTTTTTACTCTATAAGCTAGGAAATTTATTAATCTTTACAACGGTATATAACAATAATATATAACTTAATTATATATTTACAAAAAACTTAAAAAAATAGGTCTTAGCCGAGTCTGAATGACGTCATCCATGACTCAACACGCTCAAGGCACTTTAGCGGAAAAAATCGAATTACGCTCCACGGGTTAAGGTCCCCAGGAGGCTTGAGTTTCTATACAAATGTAGTTCCGCTTTGATACACAAACTACACACCGGATTGAATCCAAACTTTGCAAATATATTGAGTAGACACATATCGATGTTTGTAATGCTTTCATCATAGTAAATTTAAACATGAAGTCAACTAAATGAAGGCTTAAATTAGTTTTGCACTGAAAGTTTGGAACTGCTCTTATTTTTTTTCGTTTTACATTAGTACATCGAAAACTAATAACAAACATAGACATGTGTCTACTCAATATATTTGCAAAGTTTGGATTAAATCCGGCATGTAGTTTTTGTATTAAAGCGGAACTATGTTTGTATAGAAACTCGAGCCTCCTGTGGACCCTTAAAGGCCTATTTCACTGTAGAATTATTAAATGTCACATTAGTGAGACACATTTAGCGTATGCAAAAACCACATTTGTTATCAATATAATGTGTTATAACAATTGAAAACGTTAAACACGTTAAATAACCGCCTTCCATCGCAACAACTTGTACAATTTTGTATTATTATTTTTGGTTTTCGTTAATTTTCTAATGATTTACTGCACCGATTGTAATAAAATTACTGCACCGATTATAATAAAATTTATATGGGACCAACTCGGGAGCATTGAATAAAAAGAAAACTTGTAAATCAGTTCACAATCTGCAAAGATATCGCGTAACAAACATACAAAATAAACATTGTCGAATTGAGAACCTCCTCCTTTTTGGAAGTCGGTTGAGAACTAAGTGTTGTGGATGTGAAAGTAAACTATTAATTCTCTAAATTACAGACGATAACACCAGCACCCAAGGAGAAGCGCAACCCACAAGTGTACTTCGATATTAGCGTTGGACAGCAAGAGATCGGTCGGATCATCATGATGCTGAGAGCAGACATTGTGCCCAAGACTGCAGAGAATTTCAGAGCACTGTGCACACATGAAAAGGGGTTTGGATACCAGGGCAGCAGCTTTCATAGGATCATACCAGAATTTGTATCCTTTTATACATCATAATTGGCCGTCTGGATTTGAACCCGGCACCTCTGGTTAGGACGACCGAGTCGTTACCGGTTGAGCCACCGAAGCTTGTACCAATGAGTTTTTCGAAACTTACGTACATATACTCACCGATTGCTTTAACGGTGAAGGAAAACATCGTGAGGAAACCTGCACACACCTGCGAAGAAACTCGAAGGTTGTGTGTGAAGTCGACCAACCCGCACTTGGCCCGCGTGGTCGACTAAAGCCCGATCGCCCTAATTCAGGGTAGGCTCGAGCCCCTCGCAGTGTTGCCGTTTTAGCCACTTTGTGGCTAGATCTAGCATATTTATAACGGTTTAGTCAAAAATAATTTTAGCTAACCAAACGATTCTAGCTACTTTTGGTAATTATGTTTTTGATAATTACTGTTTACAGTTGACCAAATATTTGACCTAGTTACTACGGTCTTGTCTTCCTCACTCTAATGCGGAAGTAAGTAGTTAAGTGTCATGAACACACTGAAAAATTAATCAGAATCAGAGCCAGATGCCATTGTAGACCTACATTTTTTTTTTCTACATGTATTAGATACTGTTTTAATTAAACCCACATCCTTATTACAAAATTGGCCACTTTTTCATTTTAATAACCACAAACAATGTTGTCCTAACGGCAACACTGGCCCCTCGGTGGGGACGTATATGAGCTGACATGATGATGATGATACATCATAATATATTGACATAAGAAAGACTTCCAAAATCGAAATTCAGGACACAACACACGTATACTATATACTATATAAACACACTTTGGTGACACAGACAATCACCACCCTATATTTTTAGACCCGTTTTGAGACAGCTCGCGCCAACTTCATTACTGATCTGAACTGTGATGCGAGTGCTTGCTGGCTGCGCCGGTACAACCGAGTAGTTACCTTGACGTCCCACTAACACCCAGAGTTTGCTACTGCGACGCGTCTTGCGATCAACTTCAGAGCCGTAATAAAGTTTGGCGCGAGCTTTACCCTATTTCTTTCAAGCTGCTGTAATATTGATGGGCTCTTTCTATACTATATTTTCCTATTTTTTCAAATTAAAAACCGTACAAGTGCAAGTAGGACTCGCGCAAAGTAGGGTGCCGTAGTTTTTTCAAAAAATAAATGTATATTGAAAAAAATATATATTTAAAGTTGGTAATAGAACATTTTGTATTGAAAATCTATAAACTTTATACAAATCCAACTGCACATCTTACTGCGCACTCAAGAAAGTTGGTCGACTATTACTCCTAAATTAAGATAGCCTATTTACTACTTAGCTGTGATTTTTTTCCTTCTAAATTGAATATGTCCTACTAATTATTATTTTTTTCATATATCCTGTAATAGCGGTTCAGCTGGTAGGGGAGGGGGAGAAACTAGACTACACTTGAAATTAGTTAATATTTCGCAAACCGATCCTTCAATCGAAAAACCGTTTAAGCAAGTCCTCGGTAGTTTTAAAAGACCTGTTCAACGGCACCCCCCGCAATGGGTACGTCAACAAAAAAAAAATCAGCCTCTCTTTACATGTAGGGGAGATATCTTAAAAAGATTTTATTGTACCACTTTGCCGGCGTGTTTAATATGTATACCCATGCCAAATTACAGCTTTGTAGTACTAAAAATCTAACGAGGCCGCGGACCGACGTACAGACAGGCAGGTAGACGGACAGACTTGGCGAAACTGTTGGCGGTGTTGACTACGGAACCCTGAAAATCAAAAACTATTTTATTTTTGTTACATCCCTAGTAGACACGGCTCATCCCTAGTCGAGCTGTCCTTTGACAGATGATCTATGGTGGTTTTATTGAATTGTGCATGAACAATAAATTGTTAATTATAATAAATAAACTGAAGTGAATTACATACGAAATACCTTATTTACATACATAATAGAATTGGCGACGAGGATGGTTGGATTTTAAAATAAAAGTAGAAAGTGAGTGTTATCTTCACGTGGCTCAACGATTCCTCACCTTACATTCCTCCGTTCCACGGGCTCCAATTTACTGTAATGATCGCTCGCTTTACACACTCCTTTTTCCTTCCCAAACGTGCAAAAGTAAACCCACGAGATGGAGAAACAATTTGGACAAATATTGGACACTTTGGCAGAAACACTTCGCGGCATGCAAGTACAGCAGCAAGCGCTTCACGAGGCAACTGCAGCATTATTACAAAACCAAAATGCGACGCAAACTACAGTGAGTGGCATTAATCTTCAACCATACGATGAGGTAAACGAATCCTTTGATAGCTACATACAGCGCCTACAAAATTACATTAACCTAAAAAAGGTGAACGACCCTCAAACTAAATTACAAATTTTCTTAAACTGTATTGGCCCTAAATACCACCAAGTATTACAAAATCTTACAGCACCATGCGCTATAGAAAGCAAACCATATGAAGAGCTGATACAAATATTAAAAAATCACATTGCTCCGGAGCCAGGTGAAGTAGCTCAGCAGCACAAATTTTGTATGCGAGTACAGGCAGAGCATGAATCCATTGCCAACTACGTAGCTGGATTAAAAGAACTAGGTGGAAAATGCAATTTCATATGCAGTCATTGTGAAAAATCCACATTTGACACCCACCTTCGTGTACAGTTCATACGCGGCCTGCGTTGCTCTGAAACTAAGGAAAGACTTTTACAAGAGTTGCCAAAAACCAGTTTTGAGCAAATAATCAAAATCGCTACAGCGATAGAGACGTCAAAGGCTGATACAAAGCAAATGGGATCCGATACACCAGAAAACATACACAAAATATCAGTAAAAAAATACAAGTATGCTAAAAATAAGTTCGACAAGAAAAATAAATACAAAAAAAATTAAAATGCAATCAAAAATAATAACTACAAAAACAACAATAATAAAATAAAATGTTACAGATGTGGCAAATACAACCACAAAGCAAACAAATGTTGTTTAATAGATCAACTATATTGTGAAAAATGCAAAAAGAAGGGACATGTACAGTCTGTCTGCTTCCAAGAAATTTCCAAAATTGACACAATCGAAAGCGACAACGAGATCTACGAAATAAATGAATTACAAAATACAGAATATGAAAATGACAAATTCACCATTACACTACAAATACAAGGAAAAACACATACCTGTGAACTGGATACCGGTGCTGCAGTCACTACTTGCTCTGCAGAATACTACAACAATTATTTCAAAAATCTGCAACTTCAAAATACAAAAATTAAATTGAAAACATATACTGGTGAAATAATTATACCTAAAGGTACATCTATTGTCAACATAAAATACAAAGACAGAGAAATACAAGGAAGACTGTTTGTAATTGATACAAAAGTAGAACCAGTAATAGGTAGAGAGTGGATTAGAAAACTGAAACTAAGTTTTGATGTAAATCAAATTAATACATACACTAAAAACGTTACAGAAAATGAATACAAAGAAAAGCTACAAAATTTACCAAAAGAATACAAAGGCTTATTTTCAGAAAATATTGGAGAGATTACAAACTATCAAGTTTCATACTGCTTGAAGGATAATGCTACACCTGTATTCCTAAAACCGAGACCTGTACCATTTGCATTAAAAGATAAAGTAGAAAATGAGATTGATCGGTTAGAAAATTCTGGAATTTTGGAGAAAATTACATATTCTCAATGGGGTATACCCATAGTTCCAATCATCAAACCAAATGGCAAACTACGCTTATGTGCAGATTACAGTGCCACACTAAACAAAAACCTGATGGATGATAACTACCCTATACCAAGAGTTGAAGAAATATTTTCTAAACTAAGTGGAGGTCGTTATTTCTGTACATTGGATATCAATCAGGCCTACCTACACATGAAAACTGATTCAGCTACAGCTGAAATGCAAGCCATAAGTACGAGCAAGGGCACTTACAAAGTAAACCGACTCATGTTTGGTGTTAAAGTTGCTCCAAACCAATGGCAACGCTATATGGACCAAACACTACATGGACTGCCTGGTACAGCATGTTTTTTCGATGACATTGCAATTCAAGGACACACATATACAGAATTACTATCCAGAATCAAACTAGTATTTGACAAACTACAAGAATGTGGATTACACTTGAACAAAAAGAAATGTCAGTTCTTTCAGAAGTCAGTGAACTACCTTGGACATTTAATTGATGAGAAGGGCCTACATCCTACACAAGAAAAAGTCAAAGATATAAAGAATAGCCCTCGTCCAACTGATGTATCTACACTCAGAACATTCTTGGGAATGGTTAACTATTACCAACAATTTATTCCCAATATGGCTTCAAAACTGCGTCCACTATATGATCTGCTACAAAAAGAAAAAAAAAATTAAATGGACTAAAGACTGCGAAAATAGTTTTCAAGAACTGAAGCTAGAAATATGTAGTGAGAAAGTACTTACACCCTTCCAAGTACATCTACCAATAACCCTAGCTACGGATGCATCACCTACAGGATTTGGTGCAGTATTATCACACATAATGCCAGATAAGTCAGAAAGACCGATAGCTTTCGCATCCAAATCTCTTACAAAAACAGAAAGAGGCTACAGCCAGCTGGATAAGGAAGCTGCTGCATTAATCTGGGGACTGAAAAAGTTTTTCCAATTTTGTTATGGAAGAAAAATCACACTGATTATTGACAATCAACCGCTAGCGAGAATTCTACATCCAGAAAAAGCTATACCTACGACTACAGCTATAAGACTGGTACACTATGCTAATTTTCTGGCAGGATTCAACTACGACATACAAGTAAGAAAAACTACAGAACATGCAAATGCAGACTATTTTTCAAGATTACAACTAGACAAAAATACAGATGATGATACATTCTACTTAAATCAAATTGCAATAATGCCAGTAACGCATCAACAAATTAAAGAAGCTACAGCTAAAGATCCTGAACTGCAACAATTATATAATGAAATTCAATCTGGTAAAGGAAATACAAAGACTTTACATGAATTCTCATTACAAAACGGATGTATTTTTAATGGAATAAGAATAGTCATACCAAAGACATTACAACAAAAAATCTTACAAGAACTACATACAGCACATACAGGGATAGTAAAAATGAAAGCACTTGCTAGAAGCTATGTGTGGTGGAAAAATATTGACTATGACATTGAAGCAATGGTTAAAGCATGCAGAAACTGCTGCTTACTCAAGAATAATCCTTCAAAAGTACCTGTACATACCTGGGAATACCCGAAAGAGCCATGGACCAGAATCCATATTGATTATGCTGGCTCATTCCTGAATACTTACTTTTTGATTGTTGTAGATGCATACACAAAATGGTTGGAAGTCATAGCTACTACATCAATTACAGCTACAACTACCATTCGAATACTGAAAGGTCTATTTACTACATTTGGACTACCTGTACTAATTGTATCAGACAACGGGAGACAATTTCGATCAGAAGAAATGCGGAACTTTCTGAAAGAAAACGGAATTCAACATAAATTTACAGCACCCTTTCATCCATCTACAAATAGGCAAGCTGAGCGATATGTACAGACTTTCAAAAATAAAATGAAAAGTATGTTACATGAGAAAGGTAACTTACAAGAAAAATTATCCAAGTTCTTAATGCAATACAGGAAAACACCAAATAATACCACAGGATTAAGTCCAGCTGAAATGATGTTCAAAAGAGTATACAGAACTAAACTTGATTTAGTAAAAAGAGAAGTAAGTGAAGAAATAATTAACAGAGAAGTTAGTGATAAAATGATTGAACAATTTAAAGTTGGAGAAAGAGTACAAATAAGGTTCTACGACAACACAAAATGGAAATTCGGGATAGTTACAAGAAGAATAGGTAAATTACATTATGAGATCAATGTGGATGGAAAGAAACACGAAAGACACATCGATCAGATAAGAATAAAAGTAAAATTAAAAATTTTAAAAACCCACCGACACAAAAAATGAATTCTAAAAACTAACAAATAATATTTTAAACCTATTATAATTACTATCGTCACATATATTATGCAAGTTCAAATATTTTATTTTCCAAGCGTTGTCGCGTCGGGGGACCGCTAAGTGAGAAAAACAGGTGTAGTGTACGATACGAGCGATCTTAAGTTTCATAGTTTCATATAATATAGTCTACGCTCTGCGCGCGAGCTCGGTGTGCGGTATGCGGCGCGGGGGTGGGCGTCACCAAGTGCGGCGACCCGAACGGGCAGACACGTGAGGGCAGACGACGTTGACGGTGGTGTCGATTTTGCGAATTTTTCGGAGTAAATTCTTTTGTTGCAATCTGCGACTACACCTGTTTTTCTCACTTAGCGGTCCCCCGACACGACAACGCTTGGAAAATAAAATATTTGAACTTGCATAATATATGTGACGATAGTAATTATAATAGGTTTAAAATATTATTTGTTAGTTTTGAGAATTCATTTTTTGTGTCGGTGGGTTTTTAATATTTTTAATTTTACTTTTATTTTGTCCTTTTTAAAGTAGGTATAAATATTAGGAAGGTATTTATAGTGATTAGTTAGTTGCGTTAGTTACTTAGTTTGGTACTAGGTATCATTATTAGTTTCAATTTACTAGATTAAGTTTTAACTACCTACTCTAAGGTTAGGTTAAAGATAAGGACCAGAGAAAGCTCTTCAATAATCCGCATGACAGATCAGCTTAAGCAGAATTGATAAGACTAAGAAGTAATAATACACATACATAAGGCTCAATTCCCTGTGGGGCAGAGTCGAAGCGACGCAGCGACGTCAGATCATCAACTATTAAAGAGCTGATGATCTTCAAACGGCTGATCATGTCATGGTTACCTTACCATATACTTTCAATACCATTGAAGTAACACGGTACTAAATTTCGAATCGATCGGACATAAGTTAGTCTGATCCCTCATCAACTAGAAAGGAGCTGATGATCAGCCGTAACACGGTACTAAATTTCGAATCGTTCGAACATAAGGAAGTTAGTCAGATCCCCTCATCAACTAGAAAGGAGCTGATGATCTTCAAACGGCTGATCAGGTCATGGTTACCTTACCATATACTTTCAATATCATTGAAGTAACACGGTACTAAATTTCGAATCGATCGGACTTAAGGAAGTTAGTCAGATCCCTCATCAACTAGAAAGGAGCTGATGATCTTCAAACGGCATATCAGGTCACGGTTACCTTACCATATACTTTCAATAACATTGAAGTAACACGGTACTAAATTTCGAATCGTTCGAACATAAGGAAATTTTTCAGATCCCCTCATCAACTAGAAAGGAGCTGATGATCTTCAAACGGCTGATCAGGTCATGGTTACCTTACCATATACTTTCAATATCATTGAAGTAACACGGTACTAAATTTCGAATCGATCGGACATAAGGAAGTTAGTCAGATCCCCTCATCAACTAGAAAGGAGCTGATGATGTTCAAACGGCTGAACAGATTTTCATGAAACATGGCTAAGAACACTCGGGATAAAATTATCTATGACACGAAAAAACTAAACGGAAATCGGTTCATCCGTTTGGGAGCTACGATACCACAGACAGATACACAGACAGACAGACAGACACGTCAAACTTATAACACCCCTCTCTTTTGCGTCGGGGGTTAAAAACTAACTGCACAGAAGGGAATTATACACCTATAACTACGTTCATGAACTTACCTAAAAATACCACTTACCTGCATACGCCTAGAAAACAGCCGACAACCAGAGAACTCCATACACCTGAAGAGTCTACAAAACCTGTGAGAGAGGAAATTACGAATCCAGTTACAAAAACACCTGGAAATACAAATGAAAATATAGAACATCCACCTGCTCCTTCTATTACAGAGGAAACTGTATTGATGCAACCGTCTCCACAAAGAGCACCGGTAGTCGAAGCTACACCACAGCAATTTCGTCGAAGTACAAGAGTCAGAAGGGCTCCTCAAAGGCTAGACCTTTAAATTACAACTTGGGGGAGTGTTACATCCCTAGTAGACACGTCTCATCCCTAGTCGAGCTGTCCTTTGACAGATGATCTATGGTGGTTTTATTGAATTGTGCATGAACAATAAATTGTTAATTATAATAAATAAACTGAAGTGAATTACATACGAAATACCTTATTTACATACATAATAATTTTTATTTTTATTTATTGGGGATTTAAGACAACCAAGTACAAAGGTCACAACAAAGAATACTAAATATTACTATGGTCGTAGTAAATAGCGTAACGTAGTGTAAGAATATGTATGTTCATTGTACAATGTGCATGGTCCACAACGTAATGCGTGTTGAAAACAAAATTGTAAAAATCAGTGATAAACTAAATACAGGAATCTTGTTCAGAAATGTATGTATGTATGTATGTATGTGTGCCACTTAATTATTTCGTAATCTTTGAAAATATTTGCTGGCGATAGCTGGAGCCGCTGGAGCCGCAGGGCCGAAGATTGGTGCAGGCGGTGAGCCATGGGCGAGGGTTTGTTTCACGGTGAAGTATGGGCCGATGATGACTCAGAGCATTAAAGCACACGATGACGATGACTTAGAGCATTACATTTTAAACCTAATTTTAATTCATAAATACCATGGATGTTTGCCAGGTGACCCCGGTTGCAAGCTGCGAAGGGGGCAGATGGGAATAAACGGTGCCATCGACCACCGGGGTGGTGAACGCCACCTAATTAGTGCCAACCGCCACCCAGGTGGCAAGCTCCGAAGGGGGCAGATGGGAATGAACGCCCTGAAATAATACCTTTTAAATAAATAAAAAAACACTACAAACAAACCAACACACAAACAATCTCTCACCCTGAACGTATATACCTTCTTCGTTCCGTCGTGGGTAGTAAAAAAACGTGCCAAGGTAACAACAATACGTAAATAAATAAACATTTCACATTTGATATTTCTTCCAGTACGAATATGTATCCTTAAACCAAACCCCAGATGTGCCAAGGCGGCGACTTCACTAACCACAACGGAACGGGCGGCAAGTCGATATACGGGCGCAAGTTTGAAGACGAGAACTTCACGCTGCGGCACACGGGGCCCGGCGTACTGAGCATGGCCAACTCGGGGCCCAATACCAACGGGTCGCAGTTCTTCCTGTGCACTGCCAAGTAAGTGTGGAACGAGCCATTGGTGTCGATTCGGTTTAACACGATTTAACTTATTTGACAGGACTAAACTAAATTTAAGCATTCTATCCTTGTCTTTTCGGTACAGAAAGTAAAAGACAGAATGTGTAAATTTAGTTTAATCCTGTCAATTAAGTTAAGTCGTGTAACACCGAATCGACACCATTATATACATGGGGACAGTGTGGTCGCAAGTTTGAAGACGACAACTTTACGCTAACGGGGTCCAGTATTTATACTGACTTGAGTGTTCCATACTTTGAAGTTTGTGTTTGGTTTTCTTTTTACAAACTTATTAAAAAAGACGAAGTTTGTGAGTTGTAACATTACCGTTCGACTGCTAGTACTGCCACGCCCCCTTGAGGATTTGTCGACCCAAAAAATTACGTTTATCCAACGTGGCGAAAATTTGTTGCACGCGCTGCGACCCGCCTCTTCAACTTTAATCAAAACCGTGCAAAACCCGTTATGTACTCAAAATTTCGAAAGTGTCCAGCACCAGGCTATCGAAGAATCACAGGAACAGTTCTGTGGATGCTTCACTGAAGGGGGCCCACTACAAGATTACCGGTCTAAGTGTAGGCAATAATGATTACCTGATTGAATTCTCGGTAACTCTGTCTCGTTTCAGAACGGCATGGTTGGACGGCAAACACGTGGTGTTCGGGCACGTGATCTCGGGGCTGGACCTTCTGAAGAGTATGGAGAGGCTCGGGAGCAAGTCCGGCGCAGTGTCGGCCAAAGTCACGATAAGCAACTGCGGAGAATTACAGTGATGTTGTCAGCAGATTTACTTGTTTTATTATTCACCACGTGACACGTGCTCTCGGGCGGACAGAATCTGATTAAAACCGGTCAAGTGCGAGTCGGCCTCGCGCGGGGGGCGGGGGGGCGCGGGGGGCGGGGGGCGCCGCGCGCCGCGCCGGGAAAACATGTTTGTTTATACAGTTTGCACTCCTCCGCGCCAGTACGCATCGCACTTGGCCGGTTTATGTTATTTGAAGTTTCGCGTAAGGATTAGTAATTACTATAATCACACCAAGTTTTACACTTGTATGTATTACTAACCGTTTTTACGATAGAGAAAAACAAGAACCTTAAAATAAACCGGTTTCTTGGATGGGGAGTAAATCCCCCATAATAAATAACACATATTCTGTGAAAATTCCAGGCGGCTAGCTACTACGGTTCAAAAGATACATATGGGTGGATAGACAGACAGACGGACGGGGCGTAGGCTTATTAATAGGGACAGTAAAAAACCATAAAAATTGGTAAAAAAAGATTGTGATAAAGATACTTGTGAGCCGATTATTTCAACTTGTTAAGCGACGAAGAAACGGAGTATGTTCTCCAGTCGACCCGTGTGCACATGCACTGTTACTTTGTACGTGAGTATGAACAAACCGCGCTTCACTATGATCTCGAGGCTTCTTTTTTACTTTCGAGCGACGCACGAGTGAAGAACGTATTGTGATGGCCAAAAGAGAAGTTCAGATTTTGATGAGGATCGATTGTCTTACACTAATAGAGTCTAAAAAACATAAAAATTAAAGCTGTGTGTGTGTCTGTGCGTTCGTCCAGTACTCTAGTTCCCAAACTACTAGAGGGTTAGGGCAATATTGTTTTTATATCCCTATGCGTTTTTTTAGGGTTGCTACAATAGTAAAAAACGCATTATTTTTATTGCTCAAAAATAGTACTAACGATTTTGATGAAACTCGGTATGTTACTATAACTATACATGTAAAAAAAATGGTGTAGGTCCCGTTAACTGGGGGTTCTACTCATCATACTGAACCACTGCCCAAGGAACCCAGACAATTCTCAAAAAAAAAATTTGACCCTCCATACTCATCATATCAGCCGAAGGAAGTCCACTGCTGGACATAGGCCTCCCCCAAGGATCTCCACGACGACCGGTTCTGCGCTGCCCGCATCCAGCGGCTTCCCGCGACCTTTACCAGGTCATCGGTCCACCGAGTGGGAGGCCTGCCTACACTACGCTTTCCGGTGCGTGGTCGCCACTCGAGAACTTTACTGCCCCAACGGCCATCTGTTCTAAGAGCAATGTGCCCCGCCCACTGCCACTTAAGTTTAGCAATTCTGAGAGCTATGTCGGTTACTTTGGTTCTCTTACGGATCTCCTCGTTTCTGATTCGATCACGCAGAGAAACTCCGAGCATAGCACGCTCCATTGCCCTTTGAGTGACCTTGAGCCTTCTTATGAGGCCCATAGTAAGCGACCATGTCTCAGTTCCGTACGTCATCACTGGCAACACACATTGGTCGAAGACCTTGGTCTTAAGACACTGCGGTATCTGGGACGTAAAGATATTGCGAAGCTTCCCAAACGCTGCCCAGCCGAGTTGGATTCGACGATTGATCTCTTTCTCGAAGTTGGACCTACCTAACTGGACTGTTTGTCCCAGGTATACATATTCGGTAACAACTTCGAGTGTAGAGCCTCCAACCTTCAGAGGAGTAGGTATGACACGGACGTTTGACATAATTTTCGTCTTGTCCATGTTCATTCTAAGACCCACTTGTTGAGAGGCTCTACTGAGGCCATCGAGCATTGTGCCTAAGTCGTCCATAGTCTCAGCCATGACCACGATATCGTCAGCGAATCGAAGGTGGGTGATGTACTCGCCGTTGATATTGATGCCGAGTCCACCCCAGTCCAAAAGCTTAAAAACATCTTCCAGGGCGGCGGTGAACAGTTTCGGAGATATAACGTCTCCCTGTCTCACCCCTCGCTGCAGCTGGATAGGTTCCGAGTTTTGATGCTGGAGGCGAACCGACATGGTGGCGTTTTCATACAAACACTTCATGTATCGATAGTCAATTTGGCACCTCTGGAGAGACTGTAACACAGCCCAGGTTTCGACCGAATCGAAGGCTTTCTCATAGTCCACGAACGCCAAGCACAGTGGCTGATTGTACTCTTCGGTCTTCTGTATAATCTGCCGCAGCGTATGTATGTGGTCTATGGTACTAAATCCTTTTCGGAAACCGGCTTGTTCGGGAGGCTGGAAGTCGTCAAACCTGCGCGCGAGACGATTCGTAATGACCCTCGAAAACAGTTTGTAGACATGGCTCAGAAGTGAGATGGGTCTGTAGTTCTTCAGCAGGGTATTGTCGCCCTTTTTGAAGAAAAGCACGACCACACTTCTGTGCCATGCCTTAGGCGTTTGTCCCTCAAGTATAACGGAATTAAATAATTTCTGAAGAGCTTTAAGTACCGGTGTTCCACCTGCTTTCAGAAGTTCAGCCGTAATTCCATCATCACCCGGTGCCTTATTGTTTTTAAGCTGTTTAAGAGCCATTCTAATCTCGTACAGGCTGACGTCCGGGATATCTTCGGTATAGTGTCGGGTAAGTCTAGCTCTTGGGTCTTTAGCCAGATCGCTGACAGGCGGACGTGTGGTCGTGTACAATTGTCCGTAGAACTTCTCAACTTCTTCCAGCAACTCAGTCTTAGACGATATGATCCTGCCGTCCTCAGTCTTCAGCTTGGTCAGTTGGCTTTGACCAACAGACAGATCTCCCACTAAAATGCACAAAATCGGTCGATCAGCTGATCGATTTGTATGAATAGTAAAAAAAAATTTTACGTTTTCAGCAAAGTCGTAGAACAAAAGTTACATCCTGTATGTGTATAGGGTGACTTTTCATTAGTTCTTGATAGCAAAGAGTATGAATGTACTCGTGATTACAAACAACTTTCCTAAAGAAACTATATGTCAAATATAAAAAAAATAATGTTGGTCCTTATACATTTTTGCCGATTTGATGACTTGTCATATATCGAGGGCCAAAATTTTTTTCTGATATATCATATAGTTTCTTTCAGAGATATGCTATATATAAGGGGAGGTAGATAGGTTACATGCATCCTAAAAGTGAAGCAAAAAAAAGATGCCAATTGGCATCTCTTTTCATAGTAGCATTCGGTAGGTACCTATAACAATGTGTGTGTAAATGGATTCGATTTTCAAATGTGGTTTGTTAGTGCATAACCCATCTATGGTAACAAATCTCTGGTTTCTTTGGAAAAGTTGTTTGTAATCACGAGTAACATGCATATCTTTTGTTATCAATAACTAATTAATAGTCACCCTGTATATGACCCACATTACGCGGTTGTCCGTTGTTCCAAGAAAAACCTAAATTATAATTTATTATTTGCTACTCGGTAAGTGTAATGTTTACTGTTGATTTGTGCACGCCCGACTACAGCAGACGGCGAAGGCTTCGCGGGAAAGTATGCACAGCGTGCCTGAGCAATTTATTTATATAGAGTATACTTCGAAGTTGGTCCCATTAAAAAAATGTAATTAAAATTTTCCCCTAAATTCCGGGCGGCTACCTATTACGGTTCAAAAGAGAACATTTTCTGCTAAATAACATAGTGTCAGCAATAAAAGGAAGACCATGAATTTTAACATTTTCAATTCAAAATATTAGTCTTAGGGCGCTTTAAGTTTAGTGCAAACGGGCATTCGACTAATAGGGGTAGGTAAATTATAGAACGGCAGCTCATTGTACACATTTTTAACAATATTTTTAAATACAAGAAAAATTGTAGCAGTCGGGACCCATTCTCGGGGGCCTAGAGATATCGATTTTGGAAGCAATCGGTCCAGTAACTAAAAATTTCAAAAATGGCGGCCACTTTTTCAATTCTAACAACGGATTATTGAATATATGCCATATTCGTAAAAAAAACTCCCTAAAAATACCTATGAAATGATCCATATCAGGATCTTAAAGGTGAATAAGCATTATTTGAGTTTGCGTGTACCATCCTCGACTATAACAATCTGTACTTAAAAACTAAGAAAGGCGACGTATAATTGAAAATGCTAAACACGTTAAAAACCCGACTTCCATCGCAACAACTTAGTACAATTTTTAAGTTATAGTTTCTAAGTTTTACATTGTGTTATTTTTTTTTTTATATTTTTGGGTACAATAAAGAGTATTTATCTTATCTTATCTTACAATTTGAATTATTATTTTTGGTGATTGTTAATTTTCTAATGAAGAACAGTAGAGGGTTTGTGCCGGTTCTGGACCAGCGGCGGCGGTAGGCCAATCACAGTCCAGCATTTGTGTGACGTCACGCGGTGGGCGGTAACATGTCAGCTGTCAAAAGTGACGGATGTCAACGTCAGCTGTCAAAGTCAACCATGACAGCTGTCACAACTGTCAAAGACACCTGTCATTGGACTGTTATGTCAGCTGTCAATCATCGCAAAGTTAGCGAGTACTTGTGTGTGAATATAGATGGCGTTAGTGAGAAAAAAAACATTCGTGGTGGTGGTGGATTCGATTTGAATCCACCACCGCCGCCGCTGCGGCTCTGAAGTGACGCGAGTAGCTACACCCCACGGCCACGGTGGCTGTTAACGTTTGCATTGAAATATTGATATACATGGGCGATTATGACGTATGTGTGTGGGGAGTAGCACTAGCCGCCGCCTGCGACTGCGCCTGCGCAGATTTCTTCATTATTCAGCATGACACAATTTCCGTTTTATGAGGTAGTAGGTATAGTACCTATGAGAGAGACGAACACATGCTGCGACTCGCCAAACAGTTTTGCGGTTGAAAGCGTGGGTGTTCTCATACTAAATGTATGGTGGAATTTCTATTTCATCTGCAAAACATATCACTTAACTTTGTCATCATCATCATCATGTAGTACCTATGAGAGAGACAGACAGACGAACACATGCTACGATTTGCCAAACAGTTTTGCGGTTGAAAGCGTGGGTGTTCTCATACTAAATGTATGGTAGAATTTCTATTTCATCTGCAAAACATATCACTTAACTTTGTCATCATATAGGTAAAATTTTAGATTACCTTACCTTCCACGATCGAGTTTCCACGACCCCCACTCCTATCACCTCACCACCCTTTTTGCCATCCTCCGCAGCTTAAGTCGCGGGTTTGTCACATTATGTACTTTTGTTATGCAATACTCTCCGAAGATAACCGAAGATAGCCGAACTTCTTTCCACGATTGTTATAAATAAGAGCGTCTCAAGCAATACCCAGTTTAGTGACCGGTAGATCGTAGAAGTGTTAACATGTCATCCAACGGAGTTTACAGTGTAAGCGAGTTATACGGGAGAAAGGTTAAACCGACTAACGATAGATTCGGAACATGGTTGCTAACAGAAAATATAGGCAATCTAATTACGGATATTGGAAATATCGACTACACGGAAGGAGAAGAGTTACAGAGAGAGGCACTTAGACCGATAACGGATCCATTTTGTGACAATATTATGGTAGTAAAGTTATGCGGTTCGGAAGACTGTAATGAGGAAGGCGGACTTGTAAAAAAGGAGATATGCGGTTCGTTTAACAGTTACCTCCGAGGAAAATTTGATGGTTTCGTTTCTGCAAGACATGGAGTTAAAGCTAAGCTACCCTTCTTCTTGCACAGCAACAATCAGATGGCCAAAGGTGTTCGAGAAGTTCTTGGAGAACGTATGGAAAGAATTACTAAAAAATATGACAAACCTGTATGTGTACCGTATAAAGTGGAACTAGCAGATGTAAATGTGGAAACCCTGTTAAAAAGAGTTGCCCGAATTATTAAAACAATTACAAAAAGAAGACTATTATCTTCTAGACCTCGATATTACTCAAGACTTCTGTGGGGTGTTCCAGAAAGAAGAAATGACAAACTACTTAACAAGTAACTTTAACTTTCGTAAACATGGAATGTATCGGGAGAATTGTAACGTAATTATAAATAATAATAATACAGTCGGAATTGATAGCCTTACCTGGTTTACTTCTAACGCCAGAGTTAAAATTTATAACAAATTTATTTGCCAAGTAACAAGTCCTGGTGTTAACAAGTGCATTGGAAACCATATAATTGATTTTTTAAACTGTCCAGATAAGAGATTAAAAGACACATTTTCCAACACTTTAGCCAAAGAACATGGAATCACAAGATTAGAAGCAACCATATATAATTATTCCATAGCCGATAACAAGACAGGGGAATACAACTGCTTAGAAGACTGTCTAACCTTACTAGAGGATAGCAAACTTTATTTCCAAAATGCACCATTATACTCTATCTCATTTGCTAAAATGTGGACTAAGTTGTCAAAAAGTCTGCAAAACAGTTGCTGCCTTGTATTTAACAATATACTGCAATATGTATACTGGGGGAACAGTAATACAAGGAAATTAACCGGTCTACAGATAAGTTTACCAATGGAACCCAGCGCAAGAAAAAAAGTTGTGAATTATTGCCTTTCTGCATTTAGTTTTAACTTCTTACCTATTAGTTATATAGAGATCGTAGAAGATACGAGTAACAGGGAGAAAAATGTTCGAATTTCTCAAAAATGCTATATTAAGGCTGGAGATACATTCTTTACCCGGTCTTCCACACTGTTTAGTACTATCCCGGAAGATATCGACATCCAGGAGCTCGGACTGGTATCTACATGTAATATTATACCTAAAGTTCTAAGAAAGAGGGTAAACAAAAATAGTAAGCTAATGCCTTTTGCGCTAAAAGAAATAACACCAATTTCCCATATTTCTGTGTTATCAGTAAAGAAACGGAAGTTAGAAATGCAGGACACAGAATTAAAGAAAAGGAAGATAAAGTATTTAGAAAATACAGCTACGGTTAAAGATGAATATAAACATTTTTTGGAGAAAGAACAGAAGATAGCAGAATTAAAGGGGAGACTAGAAGATTATTTCTACACCAGGTGGAAAAACTTAGGACCCTCTGGAGAGTACAGCGTATCCGCGTTTACCGTTAACAATAAAAACAAATATACCTATGTAGGAGTTTTGGCAGATAAGGACGGACAAAGAGACGTCTACTACTTAAAGGGTTACCACAAAAATACGTTGTTACATGTTTACAATAATAGAGAAGCTCTTGTTGCAGACGGTTATGTCACATTACCTTATAACAATGGAATGGAATTAATATGTTTGCCAACCGAAAAACCATTTGCTACCTTTACTACAAATGGATTTACGAGTTTTAACGATAACATATTTGCCAAAATCGAAAACTTGCAATTTTACACAGACGCATGGAGAAATGTAGACGTTCCATTTACCCAAGTGGAGCTGGAGAGGGTTAACATCGTTACAATGCAAGAAATTGTAGGTAACATAAAATTTAGGGATTGTCATCGGCTAGAAGAATTTGCAGAAGGTACAGAACTGGTAATAGCTGGAATTAAGGAAGTTATGCATAGAGGTAGACTCCGGTACATATTAAAACTAGACAATATAAATGTATTGTACCTTTCGAATTACTGGTTGGAACAAGAATTAGAAGAAATAGACTTAGATTATAGGATAAAGATAAAAATTAACGTGTTAAAACATACACCCAACAGAAACAAAGAAAGAGTTGTATTTTGTGTATAAGTTTTGTTAAACCACTGTAAATATTATAATAAAATTAAAAAATAAAGATAGATTTGTGTTACTAATTTCCACACCTTTGTTCTTATTTAATCTTAAATCATAAATTTGGATGAGGGAGCTATTGGAGAGTTGCGGAAGGAGGTGGAGCGGATAAGGATTGGGATAAGTATCTGAGAATAGTGGTGGGGTTCGTGGAAACTCGATCGTGGAAGGTAAGGTAATCTAAACTGTTACCTATATGATATGTTTTGCAGATGAAATAGAAATTTCACCCATACATTTAGTATGAGAACACCCACGCTTTCAACCGCGCAAAACTATTTGGCGGTCCGCGGCATGTGTTCGTCTGTCCGTCTCTCTCTCATAGGTACTACTACCTCATAAAATAGAAATTGTATCATGCTGAATAATGGAGAAAAAAATCTGCGCAGGTGCAGTCGCAGGCGGTGGTTAGTGCTACTCCCCACGCACATACGTCATAATCACCCATGTATATCAATATTTCAATGCAAACGTTAACAGGCACCGTAGCCGTGATGATGATGACAAAGTTAAGTGATATGTTTTGCAGATGAAATAGAAATTCTACCATACATTTAGTATGAGAACACCCACGCTTTCAACCGCAAAACTGTTTGGCGAATCGTAGCATGTGTTCGTCTGTCTGTCTCTCTCATAGGTACTACATGATGATGATGATGACAAAGTGATATGTTTTGAAGATGAAATAGAAATTCCACCATACATTTAGTATGAGAACACCCACGCTTTCAACCGCAAAACTGTTTGGCGAATCGTAGCATGTGTTCGTCTGTCTGTCTCTCTCATAGGTACTACATGATGATGATGATGACAAAGTTAAGTGATATATTTTGCAGATGAAATAGAAATTCCACCATACATTTAGTATGAGAACACCCACGCTTTCAACCGCAAAACTGTTTGGCGAGTCGCAGCATGTGTTCGTCTGTCTGTCTGTCTCTCTCATAGGTACTACATGATGATGATGATGACAAAGTTAAGTGATATATTTTGCAGATGAAATAGAAATTCCACCATACATTTAGTATGAGAACACCCACGCTTTCAACCGCAAAACTGTTTGGCGAGTCGCAGCATGTGTTCGTCTGTCTGTCTGTCTCTCTCATAGGTACTACATGATGATGATGATGACAAAGTTAAGTGATATATTTTGCAGATGAAATAGAAATTCCACCATACATTTAGTATGAGAACACCCACGCTTTCAACCGCAAAACTGTTTGGCGAGTCGCAGCATGTGTTCATCTGTCTGTCTCTCTCTCATAGGTACTATACCTACTACCTCATAAAACAGAAATTGCATCATGCTGAATAATGGTGAAATCTGCGCAGGCGCAGTCGCAGGCGGCGGCTAGTGCTACTCCCCACACACATACGTCATAATCGCCCATGTATTTCAATATTTCAATGCAAACGTTAACAGACACCGTGGCCGAGCGGTGTGGCTACTACTTCCAGCTAACATCAAGCAGTCAAGAGTTTGTGAGTTTGATTCTCCTCAAAATAGTTTTTTGGGGGCACACTAACGCCATCTATATTCACACACAAGTACTCGCTAACTTTGCGATGATTGACAGCTGACATAACAGTCCAATGACAGGTGTCATTGACAGTTGTGACAGCTGTCATTGTTGACTTTGACAGCTGTCATGTTGACAGCTGACGTTGACATCCATCACTTTTGTCAGCTGACATGTTACCGCCCACCGCGTGACGTCACACAAATGCTGGACTGTGATTGGACACCACCTCTGACGTCATACAAATACTGCTCTGTGATTGGTGTACCGCATACCGCTGAGCCAGAACCGGCACAAACCCTCTACTAAGAACTACAGCGATTTTCATAAAATTTATATGGGACCAACTCGGGAATATACCCATCGAAAAAAAAGACTCATGAAAATCGGTTCACAATCTGCAAAGATATCCCGTAACAAACATACAAAAAAAACATACAGTCGAATTGAGAACCTCCTCCGTTTTGGAAATCGGTTGAAAATAAGTAACTGATAATGTTGAAATAGTTTTGAACTCCCGACACTCCCGACACAAAAGGGGTGTTATAAGTTCAACGTGCCGTGGCATCGTAATTCCTAATCAAATTGACCTGTTTTGACGTATTTTTTTGTTTGAAAGCTGACGTGACCGAGGCGGTTCTTAGCTATAATTGATCGAGATCTGTTCAGCCGTTTGAAGATCATTTGCCGTTTGGGATTTGGGCAACTTCCACCGGTCTGGGCGATACAAAATTTGGAGTCCTGTTATTGTAATGATATTGTAACTGTTTGTCTCTAATAAAATAAAATAAATAAATAAATATTGCAAGAACATGGTAACGTTGACCTGATGCTTCAGTATCTTTAAGAATCTGCAGTATACTAAACTCCTCACCAACTTACAGCGGTTTATAACCATAAAAAGAGTGTGGTTTTATGAAACCACGGTAAAAGTGAAACTTTTTTTCACATTCCAGACATTTACAGTACACGAAACGATCATGGCTGCTCTCTTCATAAAGCTACGCTACGGTACAGAGGACGAAACGATCTTACCGACCGTCACGGGACACACAGACGAAAAAATTTGAGACGATGTAATAAAAGTTCCACTTTAAAAATCCCCGGACAGAAAACCTCTAAAGTATAAAAAATTAAATGTATTGGCCGTTAACTTAAATATAAGTAGTAACATATTTTGGGGAAAAGAAAAATATGCGTGCAGGGCAGCAGTCCAACTGCTCCGTCCAACTGGGTGGACTAAGGGCCTTTACTACACGTAGGGGTCTTTTTTAACCTATTTTTGTAGTTTGACTCACAACCCCGCTTCACGGTCCGCCGGTCCAATTTAATCCTGGAGTTGCGTTGATCTGAGTTGAGCGAGCAATAATAGGCGCATTTTGATGACGATACTGTCGAAGTGCCTCGCTAAGCGAGGTTCCCCCTGGGTCGCGGGATGCAGTTGAAGATTATTCCACGGAACTGTGGGTTTGTTCGTCCAACTACATAGTTGGACAGACCAGTTGGACTACTGCCCAACACGAAAAAAAAATATAATATGTAAATGACAATGATGATGGATATGTATTGATCCTCCAAAAACACCATGACCTAAAACAGTAATAGTATTTTTTTGTCAATTTAGAAGTGTGTGTAAATACCTCTATTTAAAATAAATATTTGGATTTGCTTTCACTAGAAGTCATAAATTATAATCTCTGCCCTGAACCTACACCCACACACGAATATAAAGAAAGCCAAACAACGCTAGAATAAATGAGAAAATACATAATTTATCAATGTTTTCAACACACGTACCTACTATACGATTATTTAACAGAACATACAATCATTATTGTTTTTATTTCTTTTGGTATCGTAGGACAAGCTATACGTACGCGACGATACAAAACATTGTACATTGTGAGTCATTCCCCGGCAAATAATTTCAATTAATATGGCCGCAGTGAACATATTAAAATATACTATTAAAGATGAAACATTCAGTTTTCACCAGCTAACTAGACCTCTCGTAATATTTTGCAAATTCCTTGGCCTCTTTCCAGCCTCCGATTTGAACGTGGGATCTCGTAGAAAAGAAAGGTATGGACACAGTATATATATTAGTACTAACGTAGTATGGACCACTTAACGGATACAAATTATGTTTTAATATTGCTTTTATTTAACTTGCAATGTTTGTATGTATGTAGATTTTAATATAAAAATATGTATATTATATATATAAAGCGACCTAGGGCTCCAGTTTAGCTGAAATTTGGTATGAAGACTGGTGACAATAGATCCTTTTGATATTTTAAAGTTGATTTGATGTTGAACTTTGGAGGTGGAATGGAATCGAGGCACGCAATAGGATTGTACTCGTATTGTAAATATTTAAAAAGGTAACTAACCGTAGTAAAAGGAAAGAAGAGAATGTCAGGTGTGTACACGTCATTCATTCATTGCAGTTTTATTATACAGGTAAATGCATTTTCATTGAACCTTTTGTGTGATTATATAAATTGAACGTTCCATTGATTTTCTTTATTCAAAGCCGCTGGATGCGGGCAGCGCGGAACCGGTCGTCGTGGCAATACTTGGGGGAGGCCTATGTCCAGCAGTGGACGTCCTCCGCTCCGGCTGCTATGATGATGATTCAAGCTGCATTTACGAGAAATTGAGTTCTGCACGCGGCGCGGGTGTAACTTACGAGTTTTTTTTTTCTTTCAGATTTGTACTAAAGTCTCTTTACGTAATAATCTGTTTTGTGACTACATTGCTACAGATACTGTGCATGTTTTTAAGTCTTTTGCACCTGTTTATAGATGGCTTGAGTCCTAGAAACTATAGTGAGTATTAACTTGATTTTGTTATCTTTCATTCTATTAATTTGACAAAAATTTATCAAGGAGGTATTAGTTATTTAAGCCACTGCCAAGTAATGGCTAATTGCTTTTAGTGGCATACGATACTTTTTGTAAGACCATGAAATAAATAAAAGAAAATTTGTTTTTTTTTATTAGGAATCAAAGGAAATTCATCCATAAATGAGCCTAATCACACGCGATGTTTCGCCATGGCGCAGGTACTCGCGCTGTTTTAAATGGCCTTGGCATCTTGCACAAAATACTTACATTATCATGTACTGAATTTTTGCAGCCAAAGCCATAAAAATATTTCAAAAGTTTCATTGTAGTACAGTTGTCTAGTTTTAAAATGATCATTGTAAAACGACTTGTTGGGATGAATATTTTTATTTTATGGTTTTTTTAGTCGCGAGTTCAAACAAACAAACGGAACGTTCGGCAATTTATTGCCAACAAAGGGACGCATCACGTCGGTCGCCTCCGCCGTCCATTCTGCTGCATCGAGTTATATCGTATACTTCTGCTGCTAATAATTTCATTTCACGTAATATTTAATTTGCTTATTTGTTTGATTGGCGCCGACTCAAAATTATTTAGGTATACATAAGTGTAGGATCTCAGTTAAGACTAAAAAACTTCTTTTTATTTTACGCTTTTCAATTCCTTTCTTTTTTCGTCGGTTTAATTTTTTTGTTAAAAAAATATTAATTAATAATTTTTTGAAGCTATTATCTACTAATTACTACATGCTTAATTTTTTATTACTTTTATGTAATAGGTACACAACTAAACATTAAAATTTGTAAGTGAACAATAAATCACCTCTATTTTCCCACCCTTAGGCTTTATTTTTTTTCCAAATTTATATGGGACCCACTGTAAGGTATACGCTATCCAATAAAAGAAGAATTATCAAAATCAGACTACTCTGTAAAAAGTTAGGGCATGATTGATTGTTCACTTACTGATTGTAATGTATGACCACGCATAACATTACAATCAGTAAGTGAACAATCAATCATCCCCTGTTTCCCTACTCTTAGTTTAAGTTTTTTTTCCAAATCTATACTTTGGGGTATATCGTTTCCAATAAAAAAAGAATTATCAAAATCGGACTACACAGAGAGAAAAGTTATGCGTGATCATTCATAAAAAATATATACTCGTCGACTTTAGAACCTCCTCCGTTTTTTCGTCGGTTAAAAAGAGTACTACATACAAGCATGAAACTTGGTACGAGTTGAGTTGGGGAGTCCTACTCCCTACAGTACAATAACAAGTAATAAAAACCGACCTAATGTGAATCATACAGGCGCTAAGGAGTCCAACTCCAAACTGAATTAAAAAAACCTAACTATTTCGGGAGTGCCGAAAGAAGTGAAGAATTTTCACAGTTTTAAAACTGTAAAAAGTTTTGACCCTCCGAGTGTTCCTGGCGAACGACTAGGTTGACAAAGTTTTGAACCTGCGAGTATTTCTGTTAAGGTGTCGGTTACGGTAAAATGCCTAACGCGCCTAAAGAAATTTTTACTTCAAAAATCATAACAATAACGCAATATTTCACTTGTGGGTACTCACCACTGAATAAACATTCCCGTCGCGTCCCGTCCGTATTTTTATTTATTTCATGGTCGTAGAAAAAGTATTGTATGCCACTGCATGCAAAAAGCTATTGTAACATGAGTGCTAGTTTGTGCCACGAAGCGAAGCTTGAATGGCTCTCATTACTTGGCAGTGGCATAAACAACTATTGTAATATGATTTGAGGGTTATGTTATGCTAAATGGGAGTAGAATATTTTTCCTGCATTATTAACTTGACACTGAGTAACCCTTCTTTAACACCATGTTTACAGTTACGATTTCGTAGTATAACGAACAGATGGCCGGTGGGGCAGTAAAGTTCTAGAATGGCGACCGCGCACCGAGAGACGAAGCATGGGCAGACCTCGCATACGGTGGACTGACGACTTGGTAAAGTCGCGGGGGGCCGCTAGATGCGGGCAGCGCAGGACCGGTTGTCGTGAAATCATTGGGGGAGGCCTTTGTCAAGGAGTGGACCTCTTTTAGTTAATATGATGATGATGACGAACAAAGTCACATTAACCATTTAATAGGATTTCTAAAAGTAATTCAATACTGTTTTCAGATAAATTTGCGACGCGCTTTGGTGGAGCAAGCATCTCGGTGCTGCTCTTGCTGTTGGCCAGATCGTGGCCTCGTGTGCTGAGCGCGGTGGCTGATATAGAAGTGACTTTGCCCAGGAACCATAGCCATCAGAAAATTGTACCTATAGTCTGCTATGTCGTAGCGGCGGCGATTGTTTGCTGTGCTCTGGGTAAATATAAAAATGTACCTATAGTCTGCTATGTCGTAGCGGTGGCGATTGTTTGCTGTGCTCTGGGTAAATATAAAAATGTACCTATAGTCTGCTATGTCGTAGCGGTGGCGATTGTTTGCTGTGCTCTGGGTAAATATAAAAATGTACCTATAGTCTGCTATGTCGTAGCGGTGGCGATTGTTTGCTGTGCTCTGGGTAAAGTAAATACAAAAACTGTCCAAGTTCAAGACGAACACGCTGCGATGATGGGACTTCGGGTCGTAGTTAATAAAGTATAACGTCTCCGTGGTAGCTCGTATAATGGCATAAAATGTAATAATTATGATCTTATATACTACAGCTTAATCAATATGTCACGTAGGGTGAGGTGAGTCATTTACACACTACACCTCCCCCGTTGACGAAAAAAAATATTTACCATATTATATAAATATTTTTTCATTTTTTTTAGATCAATTTCTTATTATATTGTATAAAGTTAAAAAATTTATGTTTATATCATCAAATAAAATACATTAAAAAACAAATCTTTTTTACAACTGTACCTAAACATAGTAATTATTTTCAGTTACGTACTCATTTATTTTAATCAATCGGTACAATATATATATTTTTTTAAATTAACGGTTATACAACCCTACATCCCTTTACAATGACATTCTTTCTTCATAGTATTCCTCTTCCACAGCATAACCTGTTTTCAGAACGGTACGGTACACATTACAACAAATATGGGGGGATTCAACGTCGAGCTCGCCGAACCGCTGGTCCTTACCACATACAACAACAATATAAACAACAGGCATTTTATCATATGAGTCGACTCTATAACAATTTATATAAAAATAAAATAATCATGTTGACAAACTTAGTGTCTAAACATGGGGTTGTGCGCACAACCTATATTTATGGGGTTTTCCGTACTACTTGGTACTAAAAGACTCCAACTCTATCTCATACAGGAAAACTCGTTCGCTCTATGTTCAAGAAGAAGGATCCAACCCTCAATGTGCCTTGCCTTCATTTCCTGTGTACCGTATCCTCAAACTCATAATAAACATACTAATTCATACAATCATATTTCCAATCATTTAAGCACATTCCAAATGAAATTTTGACTTCTAAAATATTGCTTAGCTTTTGGGTGATCAGTCCAATCGCTCAACAAAATCTTATCAACCAACATTCCCAAACTACATTAACATACTTTTCATTACCAAAACAATAACCATATTTTAATAACACACGCAATTCCATCTAAATTACACAACTCTTCATAGACATTCCTAACACGAGTAAAAGTCCCTAATTGTACTCGATGGTAACAAAAGATTTTTACAACTTTACCCGAAACTCTACTAAGAAAAGTTTTCCAAAAAAATTACCATTTCATTTTAACTTTAGATAACCGTATGTAGAATTAATGACATTTTATCCATTTTTAGATTTATTATTCTTAAAATCATTATAATTGCCCGAAAAATACAATTAAATTCAATACTTGACATGTTTGATAACTTTACTAGTCTTTGATGTTCACAAAATATTTACTTAACTAAAAATTTTAACAATCTCCAATATCGTATGTCCGTCTATACAAAAATAAGATGCACTACAACACCTCTCGGCTGACAAGAATTCATAAAAAAAAATGCTCAAATTAAATGTACAATCAGTCAGATAAAATTACTTTCTCATTTAATTATTTAACATTCCAATGAATTTAAGAAAACGTGCTCTAGTCACTTGTATTTTATGTTTATACAGATTCCGATGCATTTTCTAAAACGTGCTTCTTAGTGCACTGATTTGCACACATTCTATGCCTATCTAAGCCATCACAAAAATGTTTAACGTATCACGTTCGTTTCTAACATCAGGAAGCCACACGTTTTATCACGTTTACACGTTTAATCACGTTATTGTCTAATTATTAGATATTCATATTTTTCCAAACTACATTAAAAAATATATATATAATTTTGAACTACGTAATGCGATGTTTGTTCTTTTGAGGAAAATATCTTAAATAGCTACTAGCGCGAATTTTAATAAATCCAAACATATTATAACAAAACACATACTGATATTCATTTCAAAACATTTTCTAAATTTTCGATTTAAATCGTTTAAAGGTACTGACTATATTTTTGTTTAACTCTTTTATCATTTGTAACAAAATACAAATAAAAGTTATGTTTTATATTTTTTTACCTACATTGAACATAAATAGATACTTTAACTTTACTTTTACTCATCATACTTATTTGATATGTAAAATCCAATATTAATATAGAAATTATTTAAATTACTTCACTTAATTATTAATTCGACAATAAAAACTGTTTATTTTCCAAAGTACTAGTAACATAACAAAAAATAATTAAAAATAACAGTATCCTCTCTAGCGCTCAGATAAAAAGGTGCCGACAGCCGTCAACAGTCAAAAATAAAGTAGTAGTAGGTAGATAAATTAAATCTATAAACTTGTAATAATCGAAATAAATTACGCTATGGTCACATTTAAAATAAGAAAATTTGTCCGTATTAAATTCCACTAAACTTACTTCCTCGCATCTTCCGTTACTTCACTGTCCCTCTGGCGGCAACCATCTTGAAGTAGGGCAGGAAAAGGTCAGGAACCACTCCCAGCACCCAATAATACCAGCCGTCTCGTCGACCGTCACACGACACACGACACCAACAGCGCCCAGCAGCAACTCCGGCATGTGACACCAGGGCATGCGCAACCTCCTCCGCCCTTCATTCGGCTCCATTAGTGCAGTGGCTACTCTTATTGTTGTTCTTGAGAAAACACTACTGTTATAGTCAATTTCACCAGAAGTCTTTTGCGTAAAACACACTTGTTTTTTATGTGTTGCACAGCGCTGCCCCAGCTACGCTAGGCAGCACTGGCAGGGTCGCCATGCGATGATGGGACTTCGGGTCGTAGTTAATAAAGTATAACGTCTCCGTGGTAGCTCGTATAATGGCATAAAATGTAATAATTATGATCTTATATACTACAGCTTAATCAATATGTCACGTAGGGTGAGGTGAGTCATTTACACACTACAACGCGCCACCGCGCCACCGCGCCACCGCGCCACTACTCTACACAAGTACAATAATGATACCTCGTCATTACAAACAAGGACATCAACGCGAGCGACATAATTGAAGTGAAAACTTCTTTAGACGCGTTGGGCATTTTTTGAGATTGGAAAAAACCATTGAACTCGTGACACTGGTACTTTTATTAGGATAGGATAGGACAGAACGGGACCGGACGGGACGGGACGCGACGGGAAGCGACTGGACGTGACGGGTCGCGAAGAGACGCGACGGGACGCGACAGGACCCGACGGGTCGCGACGGTACGCGACGGGACAGAAATGTTTTTTCAGTGATAAGTACCCACAAGTGAGATATTAAATAAATATAAATATTCTGGGACAAATCACACATGGTCATCTGGCCCCAATGTAGGATTCCCTGTGTTATGGGAACCAGAGACTGATACACAAACTTATATACGTTTAAATACATACATATATAGATATACTAGCTGTCCCGGCGAACTACGTACCGCCTTACATTACATTACACTGCCCTACCCTACCCTACCCTACACTACACTACACTACCCTACCCTACCCTACACTACACTACCCTACCCTACACGACCCTAACCTACAATACCCTACCCTACATACACTACACTACACTACCCTACACTACACTACCCTACACTACACTACCCTACCCTACACTACCCTACCCTACACTACCCTACCCTACCCTACATACACTACACTACACTACCCTACCCTACACTACACTACCCTACCCTACCCTACACTACCCTACCCTACACTACCCTACCCTACCCTACACTACCCTACCCTAAAAAAAAAAGATGTTGGCCGATTCTCAGACCTACTCAATATGCTCACAAAATTTCATGAGAATCGGTCAAGCTGTTTCGGAGGAGTAAGGGAACGAAAACTGTGACACGAGAATTTTATATATTAGAAGATTTAACACCCAGACACAGAGCAAACAAATCTGCTCATCACACAAATGCTTACCCTGGGTGGGGATCGAACCCACAACCCTCGGATCAGTAGTCAAGATCACTAACCACTGAGCCACCGAGTCAGTCAATCATCATCATTACAGCTCATATACGTCCCCACCGAGGGGCTCGAGCCTACCCTGAATCAGGGCGATTAGGCCTTAGTCGACCACGCGGGCCCAGTGCGGGTTGGTCGACTTCACACACAACCTTCGAGTTTCTTCGCAGGCGTGTGCAGGTTTCCTCACGATGTTTTCCTTCACCGTTAAAGCAATCGGTAAGTATGTACGTAAGTTTTTGAAAAACTCATTGGTACATTGGCCGTCCAGATTTGAACCCGGTACCTCTGGTTAGATGGACCGAGTCGTTACCGGTTGAGCCACCGACGCTTTTCAGTCAATATAATAATAATAATAATAATTTAATTTATTTATTTGATATGTCGGAGGGTCATTGAAAACGCGACCAATACCAGCTCGAGATAAGTTTACATACTTACACTTTGTTTGGATCAAACGTCAGGTATTAGTACCTGGGTGAAACCGGTGGTGGCGTGACGATCGCTTGTACTCGTGAGACGATCGTTTGTGGTAGCAAAGATGATGTATTAACGGAAGGCTGTTTGTGCTGCCACACTGAGTTGAGAATTTATTAGATCTGTGGAGAAGCCATATTAGCTGGACGTCAGTCTCGGAGCAAACACTTTTTGACGGAGCGTCGAGCAGAACACAAGTAGTGGTGATCTGTGAGCAAAAACGGACGTGTCACGCCATCGCTGTGATCACCGCGTTTGCATCCATTGTTATCCAAGGCATCCTGTACAATTTCGATTACCAAACGATCAAGATTATTGAAGAAGGACCTCTGTGATATAGCTGCATTGTTATTTCGACGCCCAATACCGAAATAGTTAAGGACGTGAACCACAAGGCCATCCATAACCTAACCTAACCTACCCCCTTCGACAGATATATACAAAAGTCGCCAAACTTTGTTTGACCTTTATGACAAAAAAACTTACACTTTTGATGAGAACTTTACAAATTATGTGAAACAATATTCAAAAATTTTTAAGCAGGTTTGCCACGTAGCAAAATCTAATTATCTGGCTAGAAAAATAAAATTGTCAGATAATAAAATAAAAACTGTTTGGAATATCATTAGCAAACAAACAGGTAAAGTCAAACCTCGCGACAAAGAATATGTTTTGCAAACAGATCAAGGTAAAATTAGTTCGAATGCCGATGTAGCCAAAGAATTTGAAACTTTTTTCACAAATATTCCACTTAAGACTACTGAAGCCCTAAACTCATCACCTATGTATGCTCAAAGGCTGCTTAAGGATAATGTTAATAATTGTGATCAAAAATTCTCCTTCAGAGTAATTGAACCACAATCTATTGTAAAAGCTTTTAAATCTCTTAAAGTGAAAAGAACCGAAGACCTCTGGGGATTATCGGTAAGCTTGGTCAGTAATGTAATTGATACTTTAGCGCCATATTTAGCTTGTCTTTTTAATATTAGCATTGATAGTGGCGTCTTTCCAGATCTCATGAAGCTTAGTAAAGTGATACCTTTATATAAATCTGGTTCAAAAACTGATCCAGGCAACTACAGACCAGTTTCTGTGCTGCCAGTTCTTAGTGAAGTGTTTGAAAAGATTATGCTTAACCAAATGCTACAATATTTTACAGAAAACAAACTACTGCATAACCAACAATTCGGTTTCACTAAAGGACGATCAACAACCGATGCAGAAGTAGCACTCATTCGAAACATATATGATGCCTTCGAGGAATCGCAGAATGCAATTGGAGTGTTTTGTGATTTATCTAAGGCTTTTGATTGTGTTGAACACCAAACATTACTTATGAAATTAAAGCATTATGGTGTAGAGAAAGGGGCTCTCAGTCTTTTAAATTCGTATTTAGACAACAGAACACAAAAAGTACAAGTGAATGGCACGAACTCATCTGGATCTAAAGTGAAAATGGGTGTGCCCCAGGGTTCCATATTAGGGCCTTTTCTTTTCCTTGTTTACGTAAATGATTTGCCTTTTATGGTGCAACATCTGTCAAATATTGTGTTGTTTGCGGATGATACTTCTCTTATTTTTAAAGTGAATAGGAAAGAAAACGAAATTGACGAAGTAAACAACACTCTTTCAAAGATACTGAACTGGTTCACTGTGAACAACTTATTATTAAATGCTAAGAAAACGAAATGTATAAAATTTTGTTTGCCAAATGTAAAAAAGGTCAATAATAGTGTAATATTAGACAGTAATAAATTAGAATTTGTAAATACCACGGTGTTCCTTGGTATAACTTTGGATGTTTCACTTCAATGGGGACCACACATTGAAACTTTAGCGGGAAGGCTTAGTTCAGCTGCTTATGCCGTTAAGAAAATAAGACAGTTAACGGATGTAGATACTGCGAGACTAGTGTATTTTAGTTACTTCCATAGTATAATGTCTTATGGCATATTACTGTGGGGGCATGCGGCTGATATAGAAACTATTTTCATCCTGCAGAAAAGAGCTATCCGCGCAATCTATCAGATGCGATCACGTGAGTCGTTACAGAATAAGTTTAAAGAAATCAATATTTTAACTGTTGCTAGTCAATTTATATATGAAAACATCATGTACGTTCGTGAGAATTTGCATTTATTTCCTAAAAACAGTGACAGGCATAATTTGAAATTTAAGAAATGTAAATAAAATAGATATAGCCTTTTCGAGACTGAGTAAGGTTAAAAAGTCATTTGTGGGGCAGTGTATAAGATTCTACAATAAAATTCCAGAAAATGTAACTAGTTTGTCAGAGAATAAGTTCAAGACTCATGTCAAAAAAGTTTTGTGCTCTAGAGGATATTATAAAATAATAGATTATGTAAATGACAAAGATATATATGTTGATTCTATATCAAATACCATTACCTGAGACTGTAATCTGAATCATGACATTATTTGTAATATACTGTAATTTTTTTGTTTTGACTATTTAAAAGTGTGTGTAAACACCTATTTGAAATAAGTTGTTTTTGATTTTGATTTTGATCTCTTTCACAATAGTTACGTTATTGCTAACAATCTCTATTACATTTCTACGTATATTGCGTTATTGTTGTGATTTTTGAAATAAAAACTTCTTTAGGTGCGTTGGGATTTTTTTGAGATGGAAAAAACCATTGAATTCGCGATATTGTAACGTAACCGACACCTTACCAGGAACATTAGCAGGGTCAAAACTTTGTGAACCTAGTCGTTCGCCAGGAACACTCGGAGGGTCAAAACTTATAAAACTGCAAAAAGTTTTCACTTCTGTCGGCTAGGTTTGGTTTTTTCTAGTGGTTAGGTTTTTTTTAATTTAGTTTGGACATTAGCGCGAGTTAGATTCACATTAAGTCGGTTTTATAATTTGTTATTTTACTTTAGGACTCACCATCTTCACTCGTACCAAGTATGAAACTTGTATGTATTACTCTTTTGCATTTTTTTTTATGTAAGACCAAGTATAACTTTTTACAGTGTGGTCCGATTTTGATAATTCTTTTTTAGGTAGGTATATATACCTCGCAGTTGGTCTTACATAAATTTGGAAAAAAATATCCTACCCTAAGGGTGGGAAAAAAGGAGTTATTTATTGTCCACTCACATATTTTAATTCGAAGTTGTTTATTACAAAAAAGTAATCAAAAATTAAGCATGTAGTAATTATTAGAAGCCCCAAAAAAAAGGTAAAATAATAACTTCTTAACAAAAAAAAAATTAAACCGACGAAAAAAGAAAGGAACTGAAAAGCGACAAATAAAAAATAACCTTTTCATCCCCCCATCTCGGAAATTGTATTTTTGCTCTTCGATATCGATGTGGGAAACCCGGATTGATTACGCAAACTTAGTTTGTACGAACAATATATATTTTACCGAAATCGAAAATTACTGAGAGACGTGTTTTTCACAGTTACTACAGCAACGGGTACGTCACACTCCCCAGCGAGAAAAGCCGGGACACTACCACTAGCTTAGTTCATAACGTAATCAAAAAGATATTGTGGTAACCTCTTCGCTCGGGTTGGCCGTACGTTTTTAGTGTCGTGTGTCTCTTGAGTCACGTCTGTTAAAACCGGTGTTGGTCCGTCAGCGTCACGAAGCTCTAAGGGAAACAGTCGCTGCAGAGGTCTTATCTTGGACCCCCCTGCAGTTCTTACTTGCACCACCCTCGTAACGCCATCGGAAACGGGACATAACTTATTTACGACTGCCAATAGCCAGGTCACTCGCTTGCCTAAAAGATTTATTATATATTAATATGTATAATGTGTATTCTTTTTTTTATACCACAACTCAACTCCTTAATAACCGCGTGATGCGGCATGTAGTCGCCTTGGACGGACTGGTCAGGTGCCTTTTCAATAATATCAAGCTGTAACCACTCACGGAATACGTTGTCATAGTCAGTGATCTTACTTAGTTGTTTGAGACGATTCATGGTGGATTCCAACCTGCTCTTGTCGAGATCATAGTTTGTCTGTGGACGCGAAGAATCACGCCACTGCAAACTAACCTCACAACGTACTTCTTCGTTGACCTTCATATTTGCTTCGAAAGATTTAAGTAATTCAAGATCGCGTGCCGATTTGGATGCTTGTTCAGCGGGATCTCTAATTCCTATGGCTTCCAACGTCCATAAGTCTGAAATATCAATTTTATTTAAACAATGCAAAGTCGTCGTCGTATTTGTCAAAGAACTGTAAATCCCTGTTATGGGACCCTGTATAGTCCACCCCAGTTTTGTCTTAATAGCGGTCAGGTTATTCTCCAATTGTATTATGTCGGGAGTGAGAAGTAAACCACACAGTGACATATATATTTCTATTCAAATCTGTGAAACCACAATAGTCCGCGCCGATCAAAGACTTACTTCATCCGGTGAATCAGGTGAGTCACTTAGAATAATGCCATGTTGACTTAGTTGCTGCAATATTACAGATGAACGTATTTTAGGTAAAAAAACTACATAGATTTGTTTGTTCTACAACAGATAAATTTATACAAAAGTTGTTTTGGTTACTCTTAAGACATATGTCAAACACTTGACATTCTTCTTTTTTCGTCTCGAGTCCGCCGAACAAACAAAGATTTATTACCTCCTTTGAACTACTTTTCAGTCCGAGTTTTTGTGTGAGATCTTTTTTGATGTAAGATCTTTGCGCACCAGTGTCAATAAGCGCTCTAATCAGTACCTCATTTTTTCCATGAACAAGTTTAACTGCCAAAGTTTTAAGTATGGTTGTCCTTGAATACTTGGGTTGACATGACAAATTGCTTGATGTATCCGCTTGATTTTTATCGTTTTGTTTATGCGCTGCCATTTTTGCACACATAATTGTATAATGCCTTTTTTTTACAGAATAAGCATTTAGGAAAACTCTTGTATCTCTTTGCACTATGACCGATTTTTAAGCAAATAGCGCATGCTCTCTGCTTCTTAATGTAATCAATGCGATCTTGAATTTTTCCCGCCTTGAGGCATTCTGCAGCTGAATGGTTATCTTTTCCGCACCAAACGCATGATGGTCTGCTCTGCTTAGTCTCACCTTCCTTACTTTGTGAAAATTCGTTTATGAAACAAGCAGTGGGTGGCTTTGGCTCGGCTAGGGTCATCTCGCTAAACTCACGCCTAGCTAGCAAGATCCTTTCTTCAGACTCCACTTCTTGCCTCAAGAATTGCATTAGCTTAGTGAGATCTCTAGTATCAGGTTGTTTGCGATGCCATGCTCGAAGAACGTCTTCGGGTAATGATGACTCGATCATGGGAAAGAGCATTGACTCATACTTGTCCTTCGTAACGCTTAGTGTTTCAAGGGCTTGCAAGTGTGTTTGAAGGGCGTCGTATAACATTGTTAAGTCTTTAGTTTCTCCTTTTTGTTGCATCAAAGAAAGCAAACCTCTGACATAGGTCTCTATGAGAACGTCGTCTCTGGCAAATCTTGCCTTTAATGCCTAACTGCCTTGATGTAGTTCTCAGCACAGGGTGGATAACTTTCTACAAGCTGTCGTGCACTGCTATTTGATTGCGGCGTCTTCGTGTATTTTTTTGAATTGCCCCCAGAACAGTAACCAAGACTTGACGTTGCCATCAAATTTTGCGATTTCTAACTTAGGCAGTTTTGGAAGTCGCTGCACGCCTGTCTTTAGCTTATTACTTGATTCTGCAGAGTGCAGGGAAGAAGCACTGCTACTGTGCGACCCGATTTTAGGGAAAAATGATCTGACCTTGTGCCATCGCGTCTTGTAGAGCATGGACTTACCTTGGTCTGCTTCGAACGAAGCTTCATCAAACTCCTCTGCCGCACACCATAGGTCTCGTATTGTTGCCTCAGCTTCGAATAGGTTTGAGGCAGTTTCCGATAAAACATCAAACAATTGACCGGCGATTTCACTTTTTTCTTCGACGGCCTTTTCTATTTTATCGGCGAGACTGGTAAATTCTTTTCGATATTGTGTACGTTTGCGTTTCCAAGCTTCCATTTTAAACTTATTGTCACGGTCGCCAGATGTGGGAAACCCGGATTGATTACGCCAACTTAGTTTTATACAACAATATATATTTTTACCGAAATCGAAAATTACTGACAGACGTGTTTTTCTAGTTACTACAGCAACGGGTACGTCACACTCCCCAGCGAGAAAAGCCAGGAGACTACCACTAGCTTAGTTCATAACGTAATCAAAAAGATGTTGTGGTAACCTCCTAGCTCGGGTTGGCCGTACGTTTTTAGTGTCGCGTGTCTCTTGAGTCACGTCTGTTAAAACCGGTGTTGGTCCGTCAGCGTCACGCAGCTTTAAGGGAAACAGTCGCTGCACAGCATACATTTATGTGTGATGTTACGGGCTAGCTTTCGAACTCCTACGATCCAAAACGTTTGACGTAAGCTGTTTAGAAGGGTTTGTGTTCCAGCATGCTTTAGATCGATGTGTCGCCACTCTACAAGACGCCTAACTATTGTCTGTACTCCGGGAAGTATTATAGGAAACATACAGTTATAATCTTCACTTCCTTGGGATAATTTTGTGTTAAGGAGAATTATACTGTTATCGTCATAAAATGTTTGTAATTTTTTGTCATTAATAAGACGATCTTGGTACATTCTCTGAATCAACTTTATAAGTGTGTTTTCCGCATATTCAAATTCTTCGTATGTAAGTTCAGTTGTGATTTGCTTTTTCTTAATGCGCATCATCCATCCAATCATTCTTACTATTTTGACATAGCTTGAGAAGTAAGTTAACCGATGTAAAAAATATTCTTCCTCAGTGAGTAAATTAAGTACTGCCGATTTATTTCGCTCCCTTTCTACCTCTGTGGTGCAGGGTATGAATTCTGTAGTTGGCCAATTTTCTTCATGTAATCGCAGCCAGGATGGACCCTCCCACCATTGACTCTCGAGGAGACCCTTCGGGTTTATACCTCTTGAAGGTAAGTCAGCAGGATTAAGATGACCAGGTACGTGTCTCCAGGAAGAAACAACACTTAAGCTTTTAATTTCCTTTACACGACTGGTTACAAACGCGCTCCATGGACCATCACATTTGATCCAGGTCAAAACAACGCTAGAGTCTGACCAATAATATACAGCACAGTTTGGAATAGCTAATGATTCAATAGCCGTGACAGGCAGTCTACTAGCAAGCGTAGTAGCAATCAGTTCTAATCTTGGAATTGTAATCTTCTGAACTGGCGTAACTCTCGATTTAGCAAGCACCAGGCGTACGTCAACATGCTCACCCAGTTTTGATCTCAAAAATATACAGGCCGAATAAGCATCCTTACTTGTGTCGCTGTATACATGCAAAGAAGTTTCACACTCCTCAACAGATGCAAATGTGAGCCGCCTAAGAATCACACAATCATTGATAAGGTAAGCTTGCTGTATCCACCTTTTAAATTCCGTTGCTAACTCTCCAGGTAATTCTTCATCCCATTTAAGCTTTCTACGCCATGACCTTTGCATTATCATCTTAGGAATGATGGTGGTCGGGCAGGTTACCCCAATAGGATTGAAAACCCTTTGAGCTACAGATATTAATGTCCTTTTTGATAATTTATCCGCGACAATTTTGAAGTTAGCGTTACATTGCAGGGTATCTGTTTTGACATTCCAAATCACTCCTAATATTGAAGTATTTCCAACATTATTGTCTACTAATACGGGACTAGTAATCCAACCTCTTAGATCAAACTTACCATTGGACATAACTTCCTTTGATTCGATTATGAAACTTTCTAATTCTTCCTCGGATTTAAGACTAGTGACGCAGTTGTCGACGTAAAATGAATTCTTTAGCTTCATCGCAGTTCCCTTCAAATGCTCCGAGCAATTATTTAAGTGATGATTAATCGTTGCCACGAGATGGAACGGGCTAGATGTCACACCAAAAACTACGCGTCGGTGACGGTAAGTGACCATAGTCCTATTCGTTTCATCAATCTTCGACCACCACAGAAAACGAAGATAATCACGGTCTTCCGGGACTACTGAAATCTGAAGAAATGATTTCGCTATATCAGCTGTCACTCCGATTTTATATTTCCTAAAACCGATTAAAAGATTAGAAATCTGTTCGAGGAGATTCACACCTTTCCCTAAACACGAATTTAAAGAGATTCCATTCCTATCCTTGGCCGAAGCATCGAATACCGGGCGTATCTTCGTAGTCAAACTAGACTCCTTAATAACTGCGTGACGCTGACGGACCAACACCGGTTTTAACAGACGTGACTCAAGAGACACACGTCACGGTCGCCAGATGTGGGAAACCCGGATTGATTACGCAAACTTAGTTTGTACGAACAATATATATTTTACCGAAATCGAAAATTACTGACAGACGTGTTTTTCACAGTTACTACAGCAACGGGTACGTCACAATCTGAGTGCAAAAGTCGTTTTTATTCGCTAGAGGATTAAGTAAATATCTGAGTGCAAAAGCCGTTTTTATTCGCTAGAGGATAAAGTAAATTGAATTTAGAACATCGTGAATTCAAAACATTACTATACCTATTTACTTCTACCTCCATGGTGCCGAATTTATCATACAACCTTTTTTAATTTGTTAAAAACTCAGCCTCGGAACCTTCTTGGTGTACTTTTTTTTAATTTGCTTCGCGCGCCATTTTCTTTTCACGTCATATTGTTAAAACCTTAGGTTAAAACAAGAAACTTGAAAAAAAGTGAAAACCTAAAATGAGTGATTATAGTGACGAAGAAGTTTAATTGACGCCAACAGAATTGACTGAAACTGTTTGTAATGCGCAAATGAAATTTTTTTTTGCATTTTGTCATTTCGTCATTTCCTCGCTGAGGTGGAATGAAAAGTTACGTGTTGCACTCGAGTGCAAAGATTTTTCACCTTTGATTCCCTCGCTAACGCTCAGGATTCTAATTTTAGATTTTAGAAACCTTCGCTTGTTCGGCCATCAAAATTTAGCACGCGGTTAAAAGAAACTTTGCTTTCTTGTATAACAAATAACTATTTTAGTCTTAACTGGGCTCCTACACCAATGTTAATACCAAACTGATTGTGAGTCGGCGCCAAACAAACAAAGAAGCAACTTATTAAGTGTAAGGCGGCCAACTTTAGAAAAAGTCAATGCGGGACATTCGTATAGATGGGGCTGTAAGAATGAAGTAGCTACGGAGGGCGTGTCGGTGCACTTAAAAGAGAAAAAAAAACAAACACAACTTAAAGAAATCAACATTTATTTTTAAAATCATATTTTACATGCGAGTGGCATTTTTTTACTAATGCTGGATTTTGGTTAAGGATCTTAAGAAAATTTTCGCAGCTTCCCATATTAAATTTAATAAAAAGGATTGCCCGTAACGTTTCCAATTTTAGTGACGATTTTTCCGATGTCCATGTGGCATTCATCAATGAAAATACTCGTTCTGTAGGTGCGTTTGTCCCTGGCAAACAAAGAAGATACTGGACGATGGCCAGACAATTTTTGAATGGCAATCCATTTTCTTTAAATTTTTCAAATACCTCCATCCATAATCGTTCTTTACTGCTCTTCATCTCTTCCCATCTCTTTAGAACATCGTGGTTCACGTAATTTGACACGTAGCTTATTTCGTCAAACAAGCCTTCTTCGTTTAAAGTGGTAGCCGCCGCCGCGCCGTAGGAATCTGCACCAATAACTGTTGGTATGTCTGCTGTACATCAGGCCATTTCAGACTTTGTTTTATTTGAATCCAAGTATATGCTTTGAATTCATTGTACTGATGAATATACTTTTGCATGTACTGGATGCAATTCTGATAAAAGTTACGAGTATGCCCCATAAAATAATTTCTATCGATTTGATCACTCTCCATAAGTTTTGTTAACTCATTTCTTATGGTCAGAGGAATATAATCATTTTCTAACCGGTTCTTATACTTGTTTATTAAATCTACAAACAAGTGGGAAACTTCTGTAAAGCTAGTCTTGTCTCCTTCCATCATTTTCACGAAATCGTTAAATAATGATGCTTCCACATGGACAAATTTCAACCACAGCTCTGAGCAGTCATTAGAGAAAAATTGGTGTAGTACATCAGAGCACTTTTCTTGCGATAAAAAGTATGATTTCAATGGCTCATACATTTGTAAGATTCTTTCAACTGCAGGCGCAAGAGCAAGCCATCTTGTTTTGCTGTATCCCAAAACTCTTTTGTATTGTATCTATGCTTCTTCACAAAAATCTTTAAGACTTTCTACACACATAGTGTATATATAAAAGTATGAATAAATCTTCGTAACTATATGTTCGACGTCCACTGGTAACAAATCTGCTGCTGTTTGAATAGCGTTGTGTGCGATATATGCTGCGCAGCCCACACCAATTACTTGTCATTCTAAACCATCTTGAAGTTTTCTGAAAACGTTACATTGACCTTCACGTTGAACCCCGCCAAAATTCGTATTGACGTTATCTGCACAAAAAGCAACCACTTTTTCTTTAAGGTTGTGCTTTTCAAGAATGTCCATTAAGGAATCGTATATAATAGTTGCTGTTTCGCCAGGTAAATTCACGAGATCTAATATTTTGACGTTAATGCCTGTGGTAGGGTGAAAGTACCTCACTAGCGTTGGAAATATTTTCATGTCTTTATGGTTCGAAGCATCTGTAAATATACAGATAAATGGGACATCGTTAAGTTCTGTCTTTATAATAATTGAAGAATACGGCGCAATCACATTTTTTGCAATAACTTCACAATTAGTTTTCCCGCAGCTGAACTTCTTATCAAAAACTTTTTGATCTAGTTTCAAAGTCCATTCCATTGATCGAAAACTTTGATTGTGACATACCGTATGGAAAGCCCACAGACCTTCAGATTTGCCAGCTCCGCTTCTTTGTCACCGTATTTTTCTTGCCGGAAGAAATTTGTTACTGACGACGGCATACTTGCGGCGGTTAGTGATTTTTTGTGCTTGTCCGATGTCAAATGCCTTTGTATATCATGTCTGCCGCCATGAGCAACAGAAAATATTCCATTACATTTGTTGCAACGTACTTCTGAAGGAGTTAAACACTTCTGCAAGAAAGGAAACTCTTTTTGCAAGTCCTCTGTGAATTTACAACTTCGCTTTTTCGCAGTCGGCGGCATTAGTAAAACAAAACCTTTTTCCAATAAAAGTGAAACGGAGAAACAAATACAAGTTGTCAGTTTCGTGTCGCTACGTGCAATAATTTGAAATCAAAACAGTATCACTTACGTACTTACATATAATACTCTAGGAATGCGGGACATGCGGGACGCATTAGACGTTTTGCGGGCCTTTTTTTTATTATTGCAATGCGGGATTACAACTGCCATTAGGTTGGCCGCCTTAATTAAATGTAGTAGCTCAGTTAAGACTAAAAAAGTTCTTTTTATTTTTTTGCTTTTCAGTTCCTTTCTGATATACGGTAAAAAAAATTTGTTGATACAGAAATAACAAAAAAAACCTTAAAACTCCGGGAATGCCGACAGAAGTAAACACTTTTTACAGTTTTGTAACTTTTGACCCTGCGATCGAGTGTTCCTGGTAACGTGTTGGTTACCTTACACGGCTACAGCGCCGCGAGTTCAATGGTTTTTATCTCATCCAAATTACAGTTCTATACGTTTTAAAAACATCGTGAGGAAACCTGCACACGCCTTCGAAGAAACTAGAAGGTTGTGTGTGAAGTTGACTAACTCGCACTGGGCCCGCGTGGGCGACTAAGGCCCGATCGTCATAATTCAGGGTAGGCTCGAGCTCCTCGGTGGTAACGTATATATGAGCTGCGAGTGTTCCTGGTAAGGTGTAGGTCACGCTACTCGGTTACAGTGTGGCGAGTTCAATGGTTTTTTCCCATCGCAAAAATTCCCAACGCGCCTCAAGAAGTTTTCACTTCAAAAACCCAACCACTCTTTACAGTTTTATAAGTTTTGACCCTCCGAGTGTTCCTGGTGAACGACTAGGTTGACAAAGTCTTGATCCTGCGAGTATACCTGGTACAGTGTCGGTGACGGTTACAGTATCACGAGTTCAATGGGTTTTTCCCATCTCAAAAAATGCCCAACGCGCCTCAAGAAGTTTTCACTTCAAAAACCCAACCACTCTTTACAGTTTTATAAGTTTTGACCCTCCGAGTGTTCCTGGCGAACGACTAGGTTGACAAAGTCTTGATCCTGCGAGTATACCTGGTACAGTGTCGGTGACGGTTACAGTATCACGAGTTCAATGGGTTTTTCCCATCTCAAAAATGCCCAACGCGTCTCAAGAAGTTTTCACTTCAAAAACCCAACCACTCTTTACAGTTTTATAAGTTTTGACCCTCCGAGTGTTCCTGGCGAACGACTAGGTTGACAAAGTCTTGATCCTGCGAGTATACCTGGTACAGTGTCGGTGACGGTTACAGTATCACGAGTTCAATGGGTTTTTCCCATCTCAAAAAATGCCCAACGCGCCTCAAGAAGTTTTCACTTCAAAAACCCAACCACTCTTTACAGTTTTATAAGTTTTGACCCTCCGAGTGTTCCTGGCGAACGACTAGGTTGACAAAGTCTTGATCCTGCGAGTATACCTGGTACAGTGTCGGTGACGGTTACAGTATCACGAGTTCAATGGGTTTTTCCAATCTCAAAAATGCCCAACGCGTCTCAAGAAGTTTTCACTTCAAAAACCCAACCACTCTTTACAGTTTTATAAGTTTTGACCCTCCGAGTGTTCCTGGCGAACGACTAGGTTGACAAAGTCTTGATCCTGCGAGTATACCTGGTACAGTGTCGGTGACGGTTACAGTATCACGAGTTCAATGGGTTTTTCCCATCTCAAAAATGCCCAACGCGCCTCAAGAAGTTTTCACTTCAAAATAAAACTCTTCTTTGGTTTCTTTTATTTTTATTATTTGTTTGTAAATTCTCCATAATAACTCATATTTTGTTAAATTTTCAGTTAGCTAGGTGTACCGGTTCCAAATGCAGCCTTAAAAAGTCAGACGGACGGGAGGACGGAAGGAGGGAAGGACGGGCAGACGGACTGCTTAGTGCTTAGGCTTAGTAACAGGGTCCCGTCATCTGTTTGGAACCCTAAAAACAAACAAAAATGATTCCACACTGTTTAATGTTACTGCTTCTTTTGATATATACGTGTGCAACATAAACGTACGGCGGCACTTTGATATACACGTGTGCAACATAAACGTACGGCGGCACTTTGATATACACGTGTGCAACATAAACGTACGGCGGCACTTTGATATACACGTGTGCAACATAAACGTACGGCGGCACTTTGATATACACGTGTGCAACATAAACGTACGGCGGCACTTTGATATACACGTGTGCAACATAAACGTACGGTGGCACTTTGATATACACGTGTGCAACATAAACGTACGGCGGCACTTTGATATACACGTGTGCAACATAAACGTACGGCGGCACTTTGATATACACGTGTGCAACATAAACGTACGGCGGCACTTTGATATACACGTGTGCAACATAAACGTACGGCGGCACTTTGATATACACGTGTGCAACATAAACGTACGGCGGCACTTTGATATACACGTGTGCAACATAAACGTACGGCGGCACTTTGATATACACGTGTGCAACATAAACGTACGGCGGCACTTTGATATACACGTGTGCAACATAAACGTACGGCGGCACTTTGATATACACGTGTGCAACATAAACGTACGGCGGCACTTTGATATACACGTGTGCAACATAAATGTACGGCGGCACTTTGAGGTCTTGTTCACACTCTTTGGGTACGAAACCCTGAAAGTGGTCACCACCTGGACACCTTCAAACAATTTCATTGTTAGGTGATAGGTTTATACGAGTTGTGTATCTGTGTGTGTATCTCGTCGTGGTGATGACTCCATAGAGCGTCTCGTAGTGTCGTGGTGCAGGGACAAGTTGAAGGCACCAGCCACCAGGCCACGCGGCAGATCACCAATGAGATGGACAGACCAGATCAAGGCGCAACTGAGTGCTAAGTTCACGAATGCAACCGGAAAGCTGCAGTCCGCGAAGAATGGCGCTGTATAACCAAGATCTTCACTCGTCGTGATTCACGATGATGACCACGACCACTCTGACAAGAGTGTACCGCCTAAGAAGAAGAAGAATGTGTACACAATTGAGAAAATTATAAGCAATCGTGTTTTCGATAGGGTCAGCTCAGCTCTCGATTAGATAGTCTACTTTTATGTTTTTAAAGAATTTATAAACTAAGCATGAATCACATAAATAATTTCCAGTATGTCCATTCTTCTTACAAGCTATTAAATACATCCGCCCTCCTAATAATACATTTAATCTATCAAAAGTGTGTTAATTACAACTACGCGCAAACACAAACTCACACCGCTATCACAGTATAATAAAGAGTACTACGTACAGTATGGTCACTCCCTGCCTCTCGTTGAATGTGCCGCCCACCCGCGCTCACCCCCGCTCAGATATCTCCCAGCAATCCTAGCACGTCTTATCTCACTCACACAAACATGGTACGCGTTCACCTACACGAGCTTAGACTGTGTGCGTAGGAACGCGTTTGTTTCATACATTTGATCGCCAGTGACCGAGGTGTGCCGCTATAGTCCACCGAGTCTCGTTCAAATATAAACAATTTCACTCACTACGACATTTAACCGATTTGGGAAATACTGTAAAACTGAGACAAGATGAGCAAATGCGCTCATTCTGTAGGCATCAAAACCGCTGTTCGCGTCGCGTAGGCCGGTCCATAGCTGTTATATTGGTCGAAGCTTCTACCTGATATCCTGTTTAATTTTCTTGTGGTTTTATGTTTCCTTTAAATTTTTACACAAGAATATTATTATGAGTTGGAGCAGCGCAAAAATGTAGACAATTATATTCATGTCATCTGGTATCAAAGTTAACTACGAGTATAGATTGAATTGAGCGTAGGGTCGCTACCTGCAGTCCAGGAAATCGTTCTTCGAATCCTGCCACGTACCAATGTGTTTACGAATTTCGATTTCATAATATGTACATTTATCCGAGGCTCTTACGGTAAAGGAAAACATCGTGAGGAAACCTGCACACGCCTGCGAAGAAATTTTAAGGTTGTGTGCGAAGTCGATCAACCCACACTGGGCCTGCGTGGTCGATTAGGGCCCGATGGCCCTACTCAGGGTAGGCTCGAGCCCCTCGGTGGAGACATACGAGTATATGAGCTGATATGATGATAGATTGAAAGACGTAAGCAGGAATGTTGCAAGTGGTTTGCCCTTTTAATACGACATAATAACATTGGAGGCTATTTATTTTATTTAATAAATATTTTTAAGCGACAAATTGTGTTATTTAACTAGTTGTGTTTGTTTACATTGACAGTGGACTCAGTTCTGTACACGATGTTCTACGCGCGAGTGGCGGACGCGTGCGGAGCGGAGAGCGCGCGGCTGGAGTCCTACTACCGCCACACGGCGCCCTGGATCGCCCACTACGTCCCGTACCACCCGCTCGTAGCCTACGGCGCACAGGTATTGTTAGAGTTCTGTACACAATGTTCTACGCGCGAGTGGCGGACGCGTGCGGAGCGGAGAGCGCGCGGCTGCAGTCCTACTACCGCCACACGGCGCCCTGGATCGCCCACTACGTCCCGTACCACCCGCTCGTAGCCTACGGCGCACAGGTATTGTTAGAGTTCTGTACACAATGTTCTACGCGCGAGTGGCGGACGCGTGCGGAGCGGAGAGCGCGCGGCTGCAGTCCTACTACCGCCACACGGCGCCCTGGATCGCCCACTACGTCCCGTACCACCCGCTCGTAGCCTACGGCGCACAGGTATTGTTAGAGTTCTGTACACAATGTTCTACGCGCGAGTGGCGGACGCGTGCGGAGCGGAGAGCGCGCGGCTGCAGTCCTACTACCGCCACACGGCGCCCTGGATCGCCCACTACGTCCCGTACCACCCGCTCGTAGCCTACGGCGCACAGGTATTGTTAGAGTTCTGTACACAATGTTCTACGCGCGAGTGGCGGACGCGTGCGGAGCGGAGAGCGCGCGGCTGCAGTCCTACTACCGCCACACGGCGCCCTGGATCGCCCACTACGTCCCGTACCACCCGCTCGTAGCCTACGGCGCACAGGTATTGTTAGAGTTCTGTACACAATGTTCTACGCGCGAGTGGCGGACGCGTGCGGAGCGGAGAGCGCGCGGCTGCAGTCCTACTACCGCCACACGGCGCCCTGGATCGCCCACTACGTCCCGTACCACCCGCTCGTAGCCTACGGCGCACAGGTATTGTTAGAGTTCTGTACACAATGTTCTACGCGCGAGTGGCGGACGCGTGCGGAGCGGAGAGCGCGCGGCTGCAGTCCTACTACCGCCACACGGCGCCCTGGATCGCCCACTACGTCCCGTACCACCCGCTCGTAGCCTACGGCGCACAGGTATTGTTAGAGTTCTGCACACGATGTTCTACGCGCGAGTGGCGGACGCGTGCGGAGCGGAGAGCGCGCGGCTGCAGTCCTACTACCGCCACACGGCGCCCTGGATCGCCCACTACGTCCCGTACCACCCGCTCGTAGCCTACGGCGCACAGGTATTGTTAGAGTTCTGTACACGATGTTCTACGCGCGAGTGGCGGACGCGTGCGGAGCGGAGAGCGCGCGGCTGCAGTCCTACTACCGCCACACGGCGCCCTGGATCGCCCACTACGTCCCGTACCACCCGCTCGTAGCCTACGGCGCACAGGTATTGTTAGAGTTCTGTACACAATGTTCTACGCGCGAGTGGCGGACGCGTGCGGAGCGGAGAGCGCGCGGCTGCAGTCCTACTACCGCCACACGGCGCCCTGGATCGCCCACTACGTCCCGTACCACCCGCTCGTAGCCTACGGCGCACAGGTATTGTTAGAGTTCTGTACACGATGTTCTACGCGCGAGTGGCGGACGCGTGCGGAGCGGAGAGCGCGCGGCTGCAGTCCTACTACCGCCACACGGCGCCCTGGATCGCCCACTACGTCCCGTACCACCCGCTCGTAGCCTACGGCGCACAGGTATTGTTAGAGTTCTGTACACGATGTTCTACGCGCGAGTGGCGGACGCGTGCGGAGCGGAGAGCGCGCGGCTGCAGTCCTACTACCGCCACACGGCGCCCTGGATCGCCCACTACGTCCCGTACCACCCGCTCGTAGCCTACGGCGCACAGGTATTGTTAGAGTTCTGTACACAATGTTCTACGCGCGAGTGGCGGACGCGTGCGGAGCGGAGAGCGCGCGGCTGCAGTCCTACTACCGCCACACGGCGCCCTGGATCGCCCACTACGTCCCGTACCACCCGCTCGTAGCCTACGGCGCACAGGTATTTTTACAGTTCTGTACACAATGTTCTACGCGCGAGTGGCGGACGCGTGCGGAGCGGAGAGCGCGCGGCTGCAGTCCTACTACCGCCACACGGCGCCCTGGATCGCCCACTACGTCCCGTACCACCCGCTCGTAGCCTACGGCGCACAGGTATTGTTAGAGTTCTGTACACGATGTTCTACGCGCGAGTGGCGGACGCGTGCGGAGCGGAGAGCGCGCGGCTGCAGTCCTACTACCGCCACACGGCGCCCTGGATCGCCCACTACGTCCCGTACCACCCGCTCGTAGCCTACGGCGCACAGGTATTTTTACAGTTCTGTACACAATGTTCTACGCGCGAGTGGCGGACGCGTGCGGAGCGGAGAGCGCGCGGCTGCAGTCCTACTACCGCCACACGGCGCCCTGGATCGCCCACTACGTCCCGTACCACCCGCTCGTAGCCTACGGCGCACAGGTATTGTTAGAGTTCTGTACACGATGTTCTACGCGCGAGTGGCGGACGCGTGCGGAGCGGAGAGCGCGCGGCTGCAGTCCTACTACCGCCACACGGCGCCCTGGATCGCCCACTACGTCCCGTACCACCCGCTCGTAGCCTACGGCGCACAGGTATTTTTACAGTTCTGCAGTCCCTGCGAGGAACCCTTATTAGATCGTTCTGTCCGTAGACGCAACGTCGTAACTTTTAGTTAGCAGAAAAATAGTTTAGACATCTCAAATTTGAATAACAATATAAATAAACAAAATACATTTGGAAAGTAGTTTTCGAGTTAATGCACTCTTTCGTAGCGTTGAAAAGGTGCGTAAGGACGGTGTGCTCCTCTTGACGAGAACAAAAGGAGACATCTCCGCCAGGCGCGAGGCGCGAGGCGATCTGGTATACCTGAGACTACTGGGGCACCTGTCACCTGGGGTCCGGCCGCGGGCCAACTGTGGATGGTTGGTAGATGTGCAGGTGTAACCAAAGAGTAAGGGAATATTACTGATATAGTGTAACAAAATTTGTGTATCCTAGTAGTGGTAGTGGTAGTGTAGTGGTAGTGTGAGGCGGTACGTAGTTCGCCGGGACAGCAAGTAAAAAATATAGTCTTTATTTAAAGTACGTAATCAATTATGCAAGGAACGGCGGTCCAAATTTTGAATTGAATTAACCGTGTCATGTGGGGTATCTTACGAAAAGGCTTCGTTGGCATAAGCTTAAACAGATTTTTATTATGATGTGTATAGTTTTCAATTAAAGACGAAAAATAAAAATAAATTCGTTAACCTTTTCAGGAGTCCGTACAACAACAAAAAACGGAACCATTATAGGATCACTCATGAGTCTGTCTGTCTTTCCGTCCGTCTGTCACAGCCAATTTTCTAAGAATCTACTGGGCCAAATATAGCAGGTAGACGACTGTGAGCACCTAGACAAACCATTCAGGTGTAATGGTGCTAGATTGTTAGATGATTGATTGTTTTGTATTTTGTTTTTGAAATTAGTAAATGAAAAAAAAAGGTAAAATTTGGTTAATGGTGTAATCTTATGACCCAAACACAGATGTGCAAAGTAAATAAATATTTTTTTTTAAATAAGGGTCATTTTCGGGTGACAAATTATGAAATTTAAAAAAAGTTTCGCAAACCTTACTCTGTCATATTTCAAATGAAAGGGCTCGTATTAGGGATCTCAAATATATTTTTGTTATTATTGTAAAATAAATAGTTTTTAGCTATTGCATAGCTTTTATCGCGGGCTTTAAGCGCGGCGACCGAATCAAGAAATTCCGTAACGAAAATAAAACCTAACACTCCCCACTCCGCCTACCATGTAGCTCGGCCGAGCGTAACGTAACGTTACCGCGTTCTAAAAACTTACAGTGCCATCTATTAGCGATTTGCGGTACTAAAAGGACTTAGTCAATTTTACTGGTGCAACTTTTTTAGTGTTAATTTATTACATAAACATCCCGCGCCCCAAGGACTATAATATGGTCCTTTAATTAAAAGGAGCACACGAAAATAGTAAAACATCAAAAAATAGTGAATAAATACTGCATAAATAAAAAATAAATAATTATAATTGCATAAGTTGATAAAAAATGTTATGCAATAGCTTTACCGCGGCAGTCCTCGAGTGCCACACGTTTTTTTTTATTTTATTCATAAAAGAAGACGAAAGCTAACAATTCCCCTCCCCCCCCTCCAAAACTACTGAGCCTAAAATTTTGAAAAAAATATAAAATGCAGTTCATTGCTTGTAGATTATAGGAAAACCTATAATAATTCTATCAATTAAAATTAAAGTGGTAAACTCAATACAATACTTTCATTTACGGAAAGTAGTTCACTAAAACACCACTAGATAGCGCTTGTACCTAGTAGTTAGCTCGCGTCTAACGTCGGGATTTCAAATGTGATATTTTGTATTTGACTTTGGCATTGTACGGAACGCTCTCTACGCGGGTACAACTCGTACTTGGCCGGTTTTTTATACAGCGGTAATCGGTGAACACACGCAGAGACAAAACCGGACAAGTGAGAGTCCGGTCCGTACAAACTTGTAGGTACGTGTTATAAATCATAACGGTGCAAACTGTTAGTACTACAGGCACCAACATTATTTGGTAATTACCACCTTACATACAGGGTGTAAAAAGACCACTCCCGGAAACTTAAACTGGGGCATCTTCTCATCATACTGGATAACTTTCTCCAAGGAACCCATACTGAATTCTGAGGTTTCAGATTGTAAACATACAGACATCACTGATTATAGCTTTTGGTTTCAGATTGTAAACATACAGACATCACTGATTATAGCTTTTGGTTTCAGATTGTAAACATACAGACATCACTGATTATAGCTTTTGGTTTCAGATTGTAAACATACAGACATCACTGATTATAGCTTTTGCAGATGTTATCATAACAGCAGTCAGCTTGTACCTCACATCTCGATTTCGGGACCTGAATACTTTAGTTGTAAATAACAAAGACGAGGTGAGTATAGTTACAAAGTAGTTACAAAGACGAAGTGAGTATAGTTACAAAGTAGTTACAAAGACGAAGTGGGTATAGTTACAAAGTAGTTACAACTTCTTTGGTAGTTACATCAATAATCCTGTACTTTAAGTGAGCACTTCTTGTGCATTAGGTCGGAGAAAAAGTATCTGCGTATTTAGTATACAAATTCAAACAGGGCAATCAGAGCGAGCTGCATCTTCAACGTAAACATTTCTAGAATGGAAACGTTTGGACCAAGTTTTTTATACTGACTGATACTGCATTAGGTCCATAAACAGCACTATTTTTTTTCGCAGCCCGTGTTGCATTTTTACCTTTCATAAATAAATTTCAAAATGTAGTTAGCCAATTTCCTCGTTACTTCATTTCCGTAGACAGGAAAAAAAAGGGCGGAAATTTTTAAATATTAAAATTCACATTTTTATTTTATTAAAATTATAATGTAATTCTAATTATAATCTTATAATAGTAAAATTAAATTAAAAATTAATAATTATATTAAACTGGTTTCTTGGAAACGGTCCAACGATTTGGATGAAATTTTGTATTTTAATTTTTCTATCTAGATATCTGTCATTCCTGAGAAAATCCGTATTTAAACAAATAGCCGAGAGACATTAAGAAAATAGAATCCCTGTACATACGAGTACGTAGGAGACTCCCGGGCGCCAGGAGTAGTTGGGTGCACAGTAAACAAGTGCCGATCAAAACAACCTAACCACTCCGGGTGTGCCGACAGAAGTGGAAACTTTTTACAGTTTTATAAGTTTTGACCCTCCGAGTCCTACTGGCAAACGACTAGGTTGACAAAGTTTTGACCTTGCGAGTGTTCCTTGTACTGTGACGGTGTTGCGAGTTCAATGGTTTTTCCCATCTCAAAAAATGCCGAACGCGCCTAAAGAAGTTTTCACTTAAAATAATAATTGCATGTCAATACAATTAGGATAATCGAGTTTAGTTAGCTATGTGCATTTTTATTCTGTTTTGAAACTCATTGAAATACAATTTCTGAAATATTACAATGGTTAGAATGTACAATAGATAATACTTTACTATTTTTCAAAATCATTAACACTTTATAAAATTATCAAAAATCCCGCCCCGAATCGCACCAGATTCAAAAGTACCCATCACACCCGCAGCGTTTCCGCGTTGGATTGCGATGGATACACGTTGTGTCAGGTACGAATCGGAACGGGGATCATGGCCCCTCTGACGTAAACGAGAAGATAACTCGTTAATGAAAGCCCTGGCTTCCGATCCCCACGCACCAGAGGACTCAACAGCGAAGGGGACAAAAAGGTAATTGCCTTCTAAAGCGGCATACTTAGAATGCTTTTGAGCCGCCGCAAATTCCGCCGCGTAACCCGCAGTACGAGCAGTACCACTGAGGTAAGACGCTGCAAAAGTGCTCACACAGGTGGCGTCCCACAAAAGGCAGCGCCCTCTCTGCCAAGGGACCAGAGTCAAACCATCTGGCCTCTTACCATCTGTTCGAAACAAACCAGGCGGCTCCAAGATGCAAGGAATGTTAGCAGACACCAAGGCACGACGAATAATGTCGTTTAGGGCATGATGGCGAGAAAAACGGCCAGCACATCTTACACAACTAAGACCATGGTGACCTAAAGACTCAACCATCGTGCCACAGACGCAACGATGAGGCTCACAATCCATACAACCTAGTCTTAGAGCCGCCGCAATTCTTAAGGAATCATTGTCCAAGAGAGTTCCCAAGTGGGGAGATGGTAGAGCATGAAGCCAGGCGCCTGACTCCGGCCTTGAAGCAGCTCTAAGTCGAGCAGAGGCTACCCCATTAGAACCCTCTAAAAGAAAATCAAAAACCAGACGCGAATGGATGTCATCCCATGCTCTCTGAATATCCGGCTTCTCAGGAGAGTTCTGACCTTGTCAAAGGGTTGACCAAGCTGCAAAAGCCTCCGGATCAAATGGGATTACAAAACCGTCACCATTGAAAGAGAGAATATTAGTGACCAGATTTCGTACCCCATGAGATGAAGCCAAAAAAGCAGCCAGGCCGGTGTCCTCGACACGACGTACACCAATCCCACCAAAACGAATAGGGAGTGACGCTAGATGCCAATGATTTTCATCCAGGGTGACATTCAGGATATCTTGCAACAAATCCTTAATAATGTCATCTATGTAATGAACGTCGTCTGGAAAAAGCCAAGTAGGAGTTGTCCTATTCGTATACGTTAGTTTCGGAAGAGAGAAACAACCCCGCAGCAACACTAATGACACATACGCAGAAAGCTTCTTCAAATGCTCACGCATTGCGGCAATTAAATCACCCTTAGCACGGAGGAGACTCGATACGGCATCCTTAAAAATAGGTGCACCAAGCAAATTAAAGGAGTCTCTATCAAGGACTTTCAAACCAGGGATTAAACTCTCCAAAAGAGGAATTAAATCCCTAGCTTGTTGACCACAGAGGAAAAGCTCACATTTATTGGTATTAAAAACCAGCCCAATCTCTTTTAACTTTGAAAATAACAAGTCAATATCTTTAGCCACAATAGACGGGGCACCGCCAATCGTTCCATCATCTAAATACCAAATATTTAAAGGTGATTCCAAAGAAGCAATGCTCTTATGAATGGCTAAACTAAAAATCAAAGGGCCCAATGGATCCCCCTGCTGTGCACCAACTTGAGAGGAAATAGAATACTCCCTGAAAAATCGAGAGCTAGGGGAGGAATAACATATTTTCATATAGATAAACTATATGATACTAATTGAATATTACAAAGGTTAGAATGTACAATAGATAATACTAGATGATACTAATTAAATATTACAATTTTTAGTATTTGTTGTTATAGCGGCAACAGAAACACATCTGTGAAAATTCCAACTGTCTAGCTATCACGGTTCATGAAATACAGCCCGGTGACTGACGGACGGAAAGACAGACAGACAGACGGACAGCGAAGTATCAGTAATAGGTTCCCTTTTTTACCCTTTAGGTACGGAACCCTAAAAAGCATAAACTTAATCAAAAGTTGATTTGTTTTTAAATTTTACCAGCGTTATTGTTACCTTCGTCTTGTATTCCCAAAATGTTTTGCTAATCCCTGAAGGTTTCACTAGTCTGTACATGTTGGTAGTACTAGACAAATTGTTAATTTAACTATCTTTTTTTTTCCAGTTTCCATGTGTTTGGGGCACCATTAGAGTACACTACAGTAAACTTGTACGACTCGTGAAGATTTTGGACCACACCGTCGGTCCTTTAATCATCGTATCGTTTGGAGTCAATTTGGCTGTTATCTGTGTGTACCTGTTTAAGATATTGAAGTAAGAAGGATAAACAACTTATAAAGTTACTTGTAGGTACTACCTACACGTTCGTACATTATGTACCAAGAGGCCAACCCGCGCGGCGCTTGCACGTCCCCGGTCCCAAAGTACTCATCAGCATCACCCTGGCGGCGCGTTGTCGCGTTGTCGCGCGGGATGGCGACAAATGCTGGAGAAGAAAGAAAATATATTCTAAAGTCACACTACGCATACTTTCTCGCATAGCCTTCGCTGTCTGGTGCACACAAATCAACAATAAATATAACGCTTTTATATCGGATGCAAAAAAAATAAAAAGCGGGTTGATTCATAATCTAAAGAGAATCGCAATGAAACATTGTGAGCCTGCCTTTAACGAATTTCGCAGAATCAACCAATAGAAAATCAATAATAGTTTCTACTTGCATATTTTTATCAAAATCATTAGAGCTATTTTTGAGTTTTTTACATTTTTATTTTTTGTTGTATGGCAGCTGCGTCTTATAGATTTATTTATCACGCAGCTAATAAAACCAATCTTTTATAAATAATTACAAGAACATGACTTTTGTTTCTTTCGAACACCAACAATATTTTATTCGTTGCTAGGTGACGTGATGGATTATAGACAATCATATAAAACCTTCTCCAACACGCACCCTTAATCCAGCACATCACCACACACGCTCATGCGCACCCTTAAACTTACGTGTCAATCGTAACATATAAACATATACAAATATTAAAGTGTGTGCATGCTCCTTTATGATACATATATCACATTAACACAATGTGTATCCACCTTTATATAATATACAAAGTAATGTTACATATCTGATTTCGCCCCCTTAATGGGTAATTTAGACAAAATATATTTTATTTTAGGACCTGATAATGCCTTAGTCAGCATATCTGCCACTATTTTCTGCGAAGGCATGTAGTGTATCTCAATTTCTTCGTTAATACAGGCTTCTCGAACAAAATGATACCTTATATCGATATGTTTTGTTCGATTGTGATTCATTTTATTTTGGATATTTTGTGGGCTGACTGGGTATCGTTATGGATAGCTACGGGTTTGTCGCAAACTTTATTAGTTAGGCTGTTTAACAAGCTTTTAAAGTAAATAGCTTCTTTAGAAGCAAGGCTAAGCCCTAAATACTCCGCCTCAGTGGAAGATAAGGCAACGCATCTTTGTTTGCGACTTTCCCAGGAGATAAGGTTATCGCCTAGCATGAAAATAACTCCTGTAAAGGATTTTCTATCATATGACCCGCCCCAATCCGCATCAACATAGCCATTAAGTTAAGTTAAGTTTATCTGACTTTCGGAAAATAAGCGCATAATTCGAAGTCCCCTTTAAATATCGCAGTACCCGTTTTGCACATTTAAAATGAATTTCATCATAACACGAATTAAACTGTGACAAAACACTAACAGCATGCGCAATGTCTGGCCTACTGTTTGGAGCTAAGTAGTTTAAACATCCAATGAGACTTTGATATGGCAACCTACAACCGGAATCAGTAGCCTTCTCCAATCTAAGACCTACTTCCAGGGGGGTTATAACTGGTTTACAGTCTGTCATATAAAATTCCTTTAATGTATTAAGAACATATTGATCTTGATCTAGATAAATAGTATTTTCATCTCTCCTCAGCCTCATGCCTAAAACATGTCTCGCTGGACCTAAGTCTTTCAATTTAAACTTTTTCAATAATCCAGCTTTAAGCTTTAGCTTCGCATCTTCGTGACGCTTTAAACATATAACACGAATATATCGTCGACATATATTACTACGATAATCCTATCATTATCATCAAACACCCTCTGATAAAGACATGGCTTAATTTCTGATTGAATGAAACCTAAGTTTAGCATCTCCCTGTCAAGCTCATGGAACCAGGCGTTCGATGCCTGCTTGAGTCCATACAACGATCTTTGCAATTTACAAACTTTAGTTTCATGACCTTTGGTAACTGCTCCTTTTGATTGAAGCATGTAAATCTCTTCTTTTAACTTACCATATAAAAATGCAGTTGTTACATCCCATTGGTCAATTACCCAACCGTATTCGGCAGTTAATGAAAACAGCAGCCGCAAAGTCGAGTTTCTCACAACTGGAGAGTAAGTTTTGTTACAATCTACGCCACATACCTTTAGCAACGAGCCTTGCTTTATATTTTTCAACCTTACCATCGCCATTCCGCTTTATTTTGAAAACCCACTTGCACTCAATTGGTTTCTTATCACGTGGTAGATCCACTATAGACCAAGTTTGGTTTTCTTTTAAAGATTGCAGCTCGTCGTCCATGGCCTTCTGCCACAAATCACGATCGGACCTAGCGAGTGCTTCTTCTATCGTAATTGGATCACCATTGATATTTGAAACAGCGTTAGTACATGCAAATGTATGGTCTACTGGTTTTCGTTCACGTAGATTATATCTGCGTTCAGTTGCTTAGAATAGAATAGAATAATATTTTATTTGCGTAAATGTGGTAGTTACAGTATGTTGGTAGGTAAATTAATAGTCCAATACACATTTAGCCTTATTTCAAAGACATGCAAAAAACAACTTAGAAAATAAAATTTTACATTTTTTCATTTAAAAACTCATTCACCGAGTAGTAGCAGTTATCAATAAGTATATTTTTTAGTGACTTCAAAAATTTGTTATGCGTCAATTCCTTCATTTCCTCAGGTAATTTATTATACAGTTTGATACACATAGAATAGCAATTTTTTTGATATTTTGTTGTTCTTGGTATTTGATCGTGCACTAGTTTATTTTTGTGTCTTGTATTTCTAGGGTACACTTGATCAGCAGTTTTAAAAAGATCAGGATTCTCCTTAACAAACTTACATATTTCGTAAATGTATATACATGGTAATGGTAGGAGATTTAATTTCTTAAATATAGGTTTGCAAGGTTCATCTGGTACTGCACCGACAATGGCTCGTATGCATTTGTTGTGCGCAACAAATAGTTTTCTTATGTCTGTACCGTTGCCCCAGACTATAAGTCCATACCTAAGAGCAGACTCAACGTAAGCCTGATAGGCTACTGTTGCTATTTTCCTTGAAGTCGTCATGGTCAATTTACTCAGAGCAAATGAAAAGCTATTTACTTTGTTACAGATTCTATAGGTTTGTTGTTTCCAGTCTATCAAATGATCTATTATAATTCCTAAAAATGTCACATTATCGGCCCTCCTAAAAGTTTGTCCGTCATAATTTATGTGTAACATATCGCTGAGATTATTAAAATTTAAGAAAAGTGATTTATCTATATTTAATTGTAAATTATTTTTACTTAACCATGTCATTAATAACTCTAATGACTTCTTCTTCAGTGTTCATAGTAATGGTAGACTATCGACTTGAATCGCTTCAGGAAGTGGTGCACCTGTCTCTGCGTTGAAAGTCTCTGCTTCTTGAAAACTACAATCACTGCCCAAATTAGAACTTTCGATCACAGATTCCGTTCGCTCCTCCTTTATATTCATAGGAACGACTGTGTTCTGAAGCGGCTTCGTACAATCTCCAGGAAACATGTTTTCCATAAATTGAACATTTCTGGCTGTCGTCACCTCGCCTGTCTTGGCATTTATTAGTCTATAACCTTTACATGTTTCACTATAGCCAATAAAAATCAGGGCTTCGGTTTTCATATCAAGCTTTCTTCTTTTCTGTTTAGGCTTATTTATTTATTTTAACACATATGCTAAGTGACCGAATATCTTGAGATATCTTAAGTCAATTTTCTTTCCAGACCAAAGTTCCTTTGGGTTACATATTTGTAACTGCCTTTGTAGGGCTTCTATTCTTTAAATAAACTACAGTGCAAACAGCTTCCACCCAGAACTTCTTGCAAGATTCGCTTCACAAAGCAATGTCCTTGCTTTCTCTATAATGGTTCTGTTCGCCCTTTCCGCTACGCCATTTTGCTCAGGCGTGTATGGAACCGTCTTCTGGTGTTTTATACCAGCTGATTTTAACAGTTTATCGAAGGCTTTGTTACAGAATTCTTTGCCATTATCGGTTCTCAGGCATTCAATCGACATACCTATTTGTTTCTCTGCTTCCGCTTTATACTCACGAAACTTTTCAAGGGTTTGGTTTTTGTTCCTTAAAAAGTAGACATGCGTCTTACGCGTATAATCGTCGATAAACAGTAACATGTATCGAGAACCGGCAAATGAGGGCTCTTCCATCGGACCACATAAATCCATGTGAACAAGACCTAAAATCTGTTGCGCTCTTGTACCTTGAAAGGACTTTTCACTGAATTCCCATTTATACAGGGAATACACGGCTTAGTTTTGTCAGTCATTTTGAAATTCATGCCTGTTCTCATTTTTTTCAATTGTTGTATATGTTACGGCTAAAACCCGAAGCGCGGCTGCACCTAGTTTTAGCCGGTTAGAACTAGGTGTAGCCACTTACTCTTGGTTAAACCTAGTACAAGCCGATTATTTTCGGGTAACACTAGGTCTATCCTTCATCATGCCGGCTACAACTAGGTTCGGCCATTCCCTGTTGGATAAAACTAGGTCTATCCTTCATCATGCCGGCTACAACTAGGTTCGGCCATTCCCTGTTGGATAAAACTAGGTCTATCCGATATCATTCCGGCTAGAACTAGGTCCAGACAATCCCTGTTGGATAAAACTTAGATGCGTGTCCCGCCAGGCCTCCCGCCCCGCGTCACACTCATGACTCACAGCATCTGCAGCCGCGGCGCGGGGTGGAGAACATAGCGAGGCACGCGCCTCTGCAGGTTGTGAGCGCCAGGTGCTGCTGATCTACTGCAGGTCTACTAGCGAGTGTGACTCACAGCGTCTGCAGCAGCAGCGCGTGTCTTAGTTTTATCTAACTGGGATTGACTGTACATAGTTGTAGCCGGCATGCTATCGGCAATGGCAAACGCGGGTGTACGGGTGGCGGGCGGCAGGGGCGCGCGAGCGCGACGCGACTCGCGTGAGCCAGGCGCCTGTTACTTGTTTCAACTTGTTTGCATCTAGTTTTATCCAACAGGGAATGGCTGGACCTAGTTCTAGCCGGAATGATATCGGATAGACCTAGTTTTATCCAACAGGGAATGGCCGAACCTAGTTGTAGCCGGCATGATGAAGGATAGACCTAGTTTTACCCGAAAATAATCGGCTCGTACTAGGTTTAACCAAGAGTAAGTGGCTACACCTAGTTCTAACCGGCTAAAACTAGGTGCAGCCGCGCTTCGGGTTTTAGCCGTAACATATATATTTACGACCAAGATTTGCCAATCTTTTGTGCCATAAGTTTGACCACGTAGTTTATTATATTCTCTTTGAGTTTGACAAAATTTCATTTGACATTGTCAAATTGACCATAAAGTTTTATTATTCGTTCAGTTGAAAAATTCCGCCAACCTCTTTACAGGTCGCAACTGTTTGGTCGTCTTGCCTTTTTATTATGCAACCTCCTTTGTCAAAATTTACTGCGAAATCTTTTTTGATCAAATCGCTCACAGAGATTAAATTCATCGACAGGTTTGGTAAATGAAGAACATTATTCAGTGCAAGTTCATAATGCTCACCGACCTTGGGTGCGGCATTTCCTCTGCTTTTAACTGGAATTTCCTTACCGCTTGCTACTTAAATTTTCATATTACTTCTATCTTTCGTATAGTTCGATAACTTACTCGCATCGTGCGTCATAAGATTTGAACACCTACTATCCAGATACCATTTGTTCTTGTTTATTGAATCTGCTGTGCTCATACATACATTCGCAGTTTTTCTGCTTCTACACTCCGATGCTTTGTGTCCTTGTTTGTGGCCCTTAAAACATTTCACTATAAATGGTTTTCGAGCTATCGGTTTCTCTTTATTACCTGCCTCAGCTGTGATTAAGGCTTGCTCACCATCACCAGCCTTTGAGTCAACCTGTCTGCTGGCTTCATGCAGCAACTTCGACTTTATGTGCTCCAAAAGAACTTTCTGGCCACTATTACCTATAGCCATGATAAGTGGATTGTATTCCACCGTTAATCCACTCAGTAATATGGAAATCAACCATTCCTCTGAAATTTTCGCATCAATATCAGCTAACTGTTTAGATAAGAACATTATTTTTGCAATTTACTTCTCCATAGAATCAAAATTTTCGAGTCTAAAAGACCATAGCTGACGTTGCAAGTTTATACGCCTTCCCCAGCCCTTACTCTCGTATGCGGTGCATAAACTCTCCCATACTTCACGGGCTGTTTTCGCATCGTAAACATGCGTAAAACACGAGGGCTCCAATAACAGGCATAGTGTACTACGTGCTTTTCTATCTATATCTTTTAGAGCAGCACTGACTTCCGCGGCTTCTATTGCCACCCACCAATTTTTGGATTTCAAATAATTACGTACCACGAGTCGTACCAAGCGTCGGTGGCTCAACCGGTAACGACTCGGTCCATCTAACCAGAGGTACCGGGTTCAAATCTGGACGGCCAATGTACCAATGAGTTTTTCAAAAAAAACTTACGTACATATCATTACCGATTGCTTTAACGGTGAAGGAAAACATCGTGAGGAAACTTGCACAGGCCTGCGAAGAAACTCGAAGGTTGTGTGTGAAGTCGACCAACCCGCACTGGGCCCGATCGCCCTGATTCAGGGTAGGCTCGAGCCCCTCGGTGGGGACGTATATGAGCTGATATAATAATAATAAACGTACCACGAATTTCCAATTAGCAAAATCCTCGGTAGGTAGGTACCTCTTAGTTTGCGAATACCACTAATTGAGTTCGATGAGTTTTCTTCAACTGTCATTTAGAAAATATTTTCAGTACACTATTTTTAAACTTTATACTTTCACAAAATATATATTATTTACGTGATTGGTATAGCGATCACTACCTCATAACCATCTTAGGGATTTATTTATCACGCAGCTAATAAAACCAATCTTTTATAAATAATTACAAGGATATGACTTTTATTTGTTTCGAACACCAACAATATTTTATTCGTTGCTAGGTGACGTGGTGGATTATAGACAATCATATAAAACCTTCTCCAACACTGCGCAACACTGCGCTCGCGTCACAAGTACCATCCGGCTAGAAGCAGCTCACAATGTTTTTAAGAGTTCCGTACCTCAAAAAGTAAAAACTGAACCATCATAGGATCACTCGTGTGTCTGTCTGTCCTTAAGCCTGTCACAGCCAATTTGCTCGGAAATAACTGGACCGGTTGACTTGAAATTTGGTCATATATGTAATTCAGTGACTAGATAATTTCGATTCAGATTCAGATATAGGTTTAGGTTAAAGATGGGTCGACTATAACGGGCTGACCAGCCGAATAGCCGACTAGTCAGTTGTTAAATGGCCGACTAGTCGGCCGAGCCGATCATTGCTTTTGGTGGAGGTTCGTTCGTTGTATTTTAGTGACAGCTGAGTAATAACTATGGCTGAGTGGCTTGCGCGCGCCCGCCGCGCCGTGCGGAGTCCGAAAAATTATAGTCACTACTCTAAACTCACCCCTTTCAAAGTATATATTATATTAGTACCAACATACAGTATGGACACTCCCTGCCGCTCTCTAGATTCCGACCTCACCAGTGTGACCATATGTGGCAGTTACCTGCCTTTTTATTAGGATTGGCCCTCCAGCCATTTCAATGACAAATATCATAGATATAGGTATTCCTTATTTATAGGTACACTTTTAGTTTAAGGTCAATAATTTGGTTCAGAGCTGTAAGTTGTTGTGACTGAAATGAAAATCTTTCTTAAGGGCCATATCACACTAGCGAGTTGCGAGAGAGTGGAAAGCGATACGAATGAATCAAGTGTTCGACGCCAGATATTGTTTAAAAAAAACTATTTATTTAATTAAACAAATGGACAGCATAACAGTATGTTCTAAGAATAGAGTAGTAATACAAAGGTTTTAGGCAAACGACAAACTTATATACTAATTTATTACTAAGTCAGCAAATCGGCTAGTGACGCACGGAGGGTGCCTAATGGGGTCGGCTAGATTTGCTGGCAAAGCTAAATGAAGGGGTTTGGGTACACTTAACTCCTCCCTCCTCAAGAGTGAAATTCTCTGAAGGCGGTTTTGACTTCACAGAATTTCGCGTTATTAGTGTACTATATAAATTAAGTTTTACAATTGAAATTATTACAAAAATAGTTATTATTATATATAGTATTATGGTCCATAAACTAATTTTATTACTTATAACACCTTCCTCGTCGGTTGTTTCATCACTATCACTATTGTGGTATTTAACGTAGTTAAGAATTTCTTTCACATCACTAAAATCGACTTTTCGTAGATCCAGTTGTTTATCTTCTCTGTTGACTTCTCGTAGTTCTGGTAGTTGGACTTCAGGTGCTGGGATTCTTATAGTGGATGCATTAGTAGTTGAGCCAATTGAAAAATTTCCAATAGTCATTTCACAGTTTAGGTTTGGTGATACTATGTATGTGCCGCGTAAAACTTGTCTGCGAACTTCGTCGTTGCAATTTTCCGTAATCATTGTGTCCTTTTTTGAAAAAAGTAACCAGGAACTATCGACAATCTGCCACGCCTTGGTGTCTTCTAGAAGGATAGAAATCTGTCGACATTTAGTGAAATTTCCTTTAAAAAGCATCAGCTGTTCTATGCAGGTATCAGTGTGGTACGGGACAACAGTGTTTTCCGAGCATAGGAAGTTTTGGTCTTCTATTTCTTCGCATGAGCTTACTAAGGACCTGTATTTCAATCTATTCACCAGTAGGAAGGGAAATTCAGGGGTAATTATGAAGGTTTTAAGTTCTGTAGGGTTATAGATAGGAACTGGGATGACCTTATAATAGATATATGTGTTTTCCTCTACTAGTGGTACTTCTAATATAAACACTAAAGTTCTATCATGTAAATAAGATTTAAGAATGATATTACGTTCTAGTTTAACTAAATTATCTTTACTTACTGGAAAGATTAACCTAGCATGATTTTCTACTTGTTTCAAAATATTATACAACTCGGTAGAGTTTACTACTGACTGATGTAAGGTTGCTAGTTTACTAAATGCAATAGCTGTTTCTATTTCTTGGATTATACTGTAAATGGTCCGAAAGTTATTTAGAATTTGGTTTAAGCTACTAAATAAAGTCATAAAATTCGATATTTTAGCTTCTTCACGAATGACATTTTCTATTTGCAAGTTTTTATGGCGAATGATATTAACATTAAAATTAATATCGTCAGAAATGTTCACTAATTTATCAAAAGCTTTTTGCATTATAGACATCTTATGTTCAACAGAATGTTCCTTACTTTTTAACTTACTGATTTCTCTATTATATTTTAAGGCGTCTTCGTTATCTAAATTACCTGTTATTAACTTAACTAAAGAACCTAATGGGTTAATAATTCCTCTTTTAACTCTGGATGTCGGAAAAATTTGATGTAACCTATCTTTGGTTAGTTCTAGAAAAGATTCTACTTGAACCTCTAATCCTAGTAATTCTCTTCTTGAATCTGAAAACTTGTTAACGATGTTCTTAATCTTAAAATATTCTTTAATATTATTTTCTAACTGTATGTCTAATGATTCTAAATCTAATATCTTAATTATACTCCATTGACTACTCCTCACCACTGCTGTACCTATCTTCATCGGAATAATTCCAGGGTTCTGCCCGAGATTCTGTACGTTCAGGCTGAGTCCCTGATCCACTTGGGCCAGCATTAGCGTCACACACCACCTGTGGAGGTCGTTTTACATTTTTAAGTGCGACTCGCGTATTACGTTTCTTTAGTATTACAGGAACTATATTCCTACTGACTTCACCTGTTACTTTTGCTTTTTCGTACCTAGGTAAATCTTTAGCTTTTCTAGTTCTAGTATTCTTCATAAAAATTTCATCACCTGGTTTAATAACTGGTGGCTCTTCCCCCCCTTTCTTTTCTCTTACCTTTATCTTTTCCCTTTGTAATTTTTCAGATATATGGTCGTAAAGGACTTTAAGTCGTTTTCTGTGATCTTGTAGTAACTTCTGTAAGAGGTTACGTTCCCTATCGATATCAAAGATATTACCAGCATCGGTTTGTCCTAGAGCTATCTCGAACGGCGTAAAGTCAGTTGCAGAGTGTATAGTGTTGTTATACGCCATAATAGCGTATGTCATAACTGACGCGGCGTCTAGTTCGTTCTTTTCGTACTTAGCAAGGCGATAGATTTCTATAATAGTTGAATGGAATCTCTCTATAAGTGCCATTGAATTAGGATTATTGGGTGTCCCTATGTGAATGTCTATTTTGTAAAGGGTTAGCAATTCTTTAAGAAGTTCATTGTTAAACTCTGCTCCTGAATCACAGTTTATCTTCTTTGGTAACCCATACATGCTGAAGTATTTTATCAGAGCTCTAACTACTTCTGGTGTACTTCTATTGGGAATAGGTATAGCCTGTCCTAATTTACTAAAGGCATCTACAATGGTCAGGTAGTACTTTCCTTCAATGAATAGCAAGTCCATAAACGCTTCTTCAAATGGTAAGCTTTGTGTCTGTGTAAGTTGAATATGAGGTTTAATGGGTTTTCTTTCGTATTTCATTTTTTTACACTGCTCACAATTATTTATAAGGGCTGTTACGGTTTCTTTCATGTTTGACCACCAGTAATTTCTTTTGAGTTTAGCTAAGGTTTCCCTAATCCCCCTATGGCAGGTTTTGCCTTGATGGTACTTTTTAACTAACTCTACCTGATCGGTCTCGTCTCCTGTTAGATTCACTGTACGTTCTGTACATTCGATTAGGTTTAAACTACCTTTCTTATAGAGTTGTGTTACTATTGCTGAAAAAGTTTTCCTGAAGGCAGTATTTTCGAAATAGATGAAGTATTTATGCTTAAAATCAATATACTCTTTCATAAAATCTTTCACTAACTTTTCGTTGTTTGTTGGCATATGTACTTCTAGTATGCGTTGTTTTTTATTTGAAATATCTTTAACACTAAACTTATCCCTTGACCAAACATAAACGAGTATTTGCTTTGGTTTTGTGTCAATTGCTTCGTTTAAAATCGGTATACCTTCATGTTCTCTATTGGATACTGAGTGAGCAGTGGCTCCATCGTCAGATTCTGTTATTTCTTCTACATTTTCTAATTTATCTGTTAATCTATCAGTTATAGATTCCTCATCCGAATCAAGAAGATCGATCGTTTCTATTTCCTGTTCCTTTTCTGAGTCTGTTTTGGATAGCTTGACTATTTCTTCTGTAAGATTCTCGACATACTTCTGTAGTTCTTTTTCTTTCTCATCTACGTTTACTACCATGGATTCATTGTCTTCGTCTGTTATATTGAGTTTTATACGAGACAATGCATCTGCATTAGTGTTTTGGCGGCCTTTTTTGTAACAGATCTCAAAATCGTATTCCTCTAACCTTAGTCTCCAGCGAGTTAACTTATTGTTAGGCTCTTTCAATGAATATAACCAATGTAATGGCCTATGGTCTGTATATATGAAAAATTTCTTTCCATACAAATAAGGTCTGAAATGGATTACTGCCCATTTTACTGCTAAAAGCTCTTTTTCTATCACGCTGTACCTAGTCTCAGTATCGCTCAGGGTTCTGCTAGCATAAGCTACCGGTTTGTCTGAACCTATAGTACCTTGTGATAGTACTGCTCCTATTGCAAAGTTGGATGCATCAGTGGTCAGTATAAATGGTTTCGAATAATCTGGGTACTGAAGCAATGGGGCGTTAGTTAATATTTTCTTACAAGTTTCGAAAGCTTCTTTATATTCATCAGTTATTACGATCTTATGTCCCTTTTTTAGACATGTTGAAAGAGGTTTTGTTATTTTGGCACAATCTTTAATAAATTTCCTATAATAACCTATCAGTCCTAGGAAAGTCTTTATTTCAGTTGCCGTCCTTGGTAGAGGGTATTTTAAAATAGCTTTTATTTTATCATCATTGGGCTTTAGTCCCTCATTAGTTATAGTGTGTCCGAGATATAAGACTTCCTTCCTAAGGAAATGTGACTTATCTAACTGAATCTTTAAGTTAGTCTGTCTGAACCTATCGAAAACAGCTCTAAGTTTTTGTATGTGCTCTTGCAGGCTTTTAGAGTAAATGATGACGTCATCGAGATACACTAGGCAATGTATGCCTTGTAGACCTCTCAAAACGTTATCCATTGCTCGTTGGAAGGTTGCAGGAGCTGTTTTCAAACCAAACGGCATCCTATTGAACTCGTAATGTCCGAATGGAGTACTAAAGGCTGTTTTCGGTCTATCTTCTTCTAGAACTTCGATCTGATGGTAACCGCTAGCTAAATCGAGTGTTGTAAAGTACATGCTCTTACCTAGTTTATCAAAAAGATCAGATATATTAGGAAAGGGGTACTTATCATCCACAGTGATCTCGTTTAGTCGCCTATAATCTACTACCATTCTCCACTTTTGTTTTCCTGACATATCTACTTTCTTGGGGACCAGGTGTACTGGGGCACTCCAAGGAGAATGTGACTCTTGGATTACGTTGTCCTTTAACATCTTCTCTACTTGATTCTTTATTTCGGCTGTTTGTACGGGAGGTAACCTATGGGCTCTAACATGTATTGGATCCTCGTTCTTTGTGCGAATTTGGTGTTTTACTTGGTTCGTAAATGATAAAGGAATATCCTCACAGTAGAAAATATCCTTATATTCCCTACATATTTCTTCTATAGCCTTCTTTTCTTCGCTATTCATATGATCAAATCTCAATTTTGAGAGATTTTCGGTTAGCAAGCTATCAATATCTACATCACTACTCATGTTATCCATGTAGTTTACCTCTACAGAATTTTGACTGTAAGGTTCTACTTCAAAAGGACTTGTTACTACTAATGTCATTTCTTCAGATTTACAGTTTTGTATAACTGTACTCGCAAAGCCATCTATGCAATGAACTAAGGCTGTGGGCATCCTTATTCCTTCAGTGAACTCCTTAAAACCTAAGATAGCATCCCCATGTAATAAATTAACAGGTAACTTAACTCTCAGTTCGCTACGAGGAGGCAATGTGTAGCTCTCTCTCATAGGTGGGGTATATATGATTGGAATGCTTGTATTTCGCGTAAAAAGCGTTTGAGACTTCATATCAATATTAGCATCTAACTGTTTCAATAAATCACTACCTATCAGGCCATCATACTGATTATCTACACTATATACGTAAAACTTATGTTGCTGATTGCTGCGAAAAACTCTCGGTAATGGAATATTTACGATTTCGCTGTGGGTGCTCGAAGCATGAGTACTGACTACCTCGAACGGTTCGCGTTGTTTAAAAGTTTTAAAATACCTTTCTGCTTTCTGAGGACTTATAAAAGACCTGGTACTGCCGGTATCAATCATAAAAACTGACTCTAACTCCGGTATACGTATGTGCGGTAGATTTAACTTGTTACAGTTTAAGGTTATTCGTTCTCTTGCTTCGAGGCCCCTATGAAAAAATTTTCGACCCTATTAGTGTCGCGAGACGTACTAGGGTACGGCTCAATATGATTTTCTATCGATCCCGGAATCAGCTGTTCGTTATCGGTGTAATTAACCCGTCTTGAGCTTGCTGTTCGCATCGTTACGTCAGTATTAGCGTTGGAATACGATCCGTGCGGTGAATTGTAGGTATGATGTGGCATACGTGATGCGGCCGGCGGTGCATTGTCCGCGGAGTGCTGACCGTGCGATTGTGACGGCAGTGGCAGCGGTGACCTAGTTTGTGGCCACTGGTTGCGAAAATTATTATAAGACAATGACTGTCGCCCGGAATTTCTCGTTTGCGTGTTACTATTTTGTGGAAACACTTGACCATGTTGCTGTGAGAAGTTATTATTCGGTACATATGCACTTGATAGTCTTTGGGACATGCCTTGCCTTTGGGAGTCGTTATTGAGATTGTTTGGTTTTCTGAAGTTATTACGCGAATTGTTCTTTATATCGTACACATTTTGGAAATTTTGTTCTTCCAATACGACTTTCAGGGCATCTTCCAAAGATTCTACATTCCTTAAACGCACTAATCTCACTAAATAGGCTGGCAGGTTGTACAAGAACACGTTAAGTGTTGTGTTATTATATATATGCATCTTAGCCTGTCTAATATTCGCATCGGCTACCGTTTCATTGACCTTAGCAATTAACACACTTCTCAAATGTTGAATTCTGTGACAGAAATCTACGTAACTTTCGCCTCTGTTTATTTTTAATGATTCCAATTCAAGAACTAGACACTCCTCTGTCCTAGGATCCCCGAAGTGCTGGGTCAGTAACAACTTCAACTCATCCCATGTAGTTATCTGGTCCCTTTCGCCTATTAACTTAGCTGCTTCCCCTGCTAATCTACTTTTAACTACATGAAACAAATATACGTTCTGTTGTTCATTGTTTTGGTAAAATGTTTGCAAAATATACTCGCATTTTTTTATGTACAGGGGTAGTTGTCTTGAATCCCCCTCAAATACTGGGATGATTTTAACCATCTCCATCGGAACCCTAATAATTCCTTCCATTTTTGATAGAGAAAAAAAAAATTACTCAAAAATTAGAAACACACAATAAAATAAACGGTTCTAAATACCTATCTCTATAATCTACACGCTATTACGAAATTTGATCGTACTAATTACTAAACAGTATTATCACGGCGTTGTCCAATCCCTAATAATACACACATATATTTAAAATAAGGCAATAGGAAAATACAGTGAAAGGAAGGTGAAAAGATCTACTCACAGTCCCGTCGCTATACCCATGTCCTGGTTGCCTGGTATTCCCTCTGGATCTCTGCAGTTGCTCGTCCTCTGGGCGCTGGTTGCTTGATGAATTTGTTTGTTCGAGGATCTCTGATTAAACGTTGAAACGTACGTCGGAACTCAGACAGGATTTGAAAATGTTATTCAAAGCTGACAGATCCCAACGTCAGAGATCCTACCGGCTGCGCCAATCAAGTGTTCGACGCCAGGTATTGTTTAAAAAAAACTATTTATTTAATTAAACAAATGGACAGCATAACAGTATGTTCTAAGAATAGAGTAGTAATACAAAGGTTTTAGGCAAACGACAAACTTATATACTAATTTATTACTAAGTCAGCAAATCGGCTAGTGACGCACGGAGGGTGCCTAATGGGGTCGGCTAGATTTGCTGGCAAATCTAAATGAAGGGGTTTGGGTACACTTAACTAATGCGCAGCGAGCTCGCAACGTGTGCGTGGCGAACACGCCGCTGGCACAGTATATATATTAGTACTAACGTACCGCTGGTGAGCAGCGAGTTCGCGGCGTGCAATCCGCGTTTGGTACATTCGGTGCCAGAATGGACTCCGAGGAGGAAACACTGCTGTTAGCTTTGTTACTCCGAAGACGGCAACGAAAACAAAGGCAGATAAAACGACGAATATGGAAGGATCCATTATCAAGTAATCGACTGAGAGAGAGCGACTACTCTAAAGTAAATATTTCTATTTGAAGTTCCGTAGATACTAGATATGATTTAGGAACCACAATAGAACTTCGCTGTAGATTTTTTATATCGAACTTGGTCCCATTTCACATTTAGGTTTTGTTGGGATCACTCTTACGTGCTCATCTAATCTACAGTTTACAACCCACACACCTCCAACCCACGGTTCTGTCACTCCAGGCCTGCACGCGTGCGACCCTTCCGAGCGTGGCAGCTTCTTTCACTTACCTTAAGTTAGATAATTACAAAAGGAGAAAGAAAATACATACAAACCAATAATTTGTATTTCCAGGTCCGACTCCGCTCACAGGGTGATCACTTGCAACCCAGACAAAATGAAGGAGTAAGTTGTAAATTTATAATAATATTATGATCATTACTTTTTAGTTATTTTGAAGAAAAGAAAACATGACAAATAATACAGATAAGAATGGCTTATTGCAAGTAAAACAATTTATTTTAATGACTTATTTTTTTTGTAAGTATGGAAAAATAAAGATTAATTTCCGGTTATAAATGTATCATTTTCGTAATCACTATACATGATACTTTCTCCCATTGCAGTCGTGGCATATGTTTTAGAAGCACCTTATATAGACGGGTAATTATTTGTAACCCATTCGTAAAAACAGAAAATTCTAAATCAACAGAAAAGGTTTGCTAAGCAACGCACATATTAAAAGTTATAAACAGAAAAAAATATTTACAGTGACGCAAGTAAGAAGTCTATAGTAACCAAGCTAGCAAGTGAATCGAGTAGTCTTGATAAGGAAAATAAAATATAAGATATAATAAAATTAAATTTATGGGAATTAAATTTTATTAAGCACCTATACCTTATATCAATCAAAACAAGCACAATGTAAACAAACTTAGTAGGGATTTGGCAGTTTCAAATGTCAATTCCGTAGTACTTTTCTTTACCTTTTGCTTTTTTTGGTTGATATATGGTATAATTGAGATCTGAAGGTCCTTGTGGTCTCTGACCACGAATCCGTTGTAACTTAGGTTTAAAGATACTTTATTCTCATTTAAGACATAAGCCACTTACATGAGAAAACAAAAACAAGATAAACAAAGCAAATAGGTAAAAAATCGTCGTTCCGTGATTTGATTTAGTCAGGCGTGAGTTAACTATCTTTTTGAAGAATATGTAGTTCTAAATTTCTTTTAAATTGACCAAATGATTCACTTTTTTTTACAATTGTGGGTAACTTTTTATAAAGTTGTGCAGCCTCGTAAGTAAGCATTTGTTTACCGAAGTTAGTTCTCGGCTTTGGTAGCACTAGGTAGCTTGCTCGTCTCGTGCTGCGTTTGGTCACGTGTTTTACTTGAGTAAGTGTGATCGATGTATGAATGGTTTTAGTTAATATTTTGCGAATTAGTATACAGGAGTGATACGTGTAAAGCTGTTTTATGTTCATGAGGTTTGTTTCTTTGTATATTTTGAATGTAGGTGTTAGGTAGGGGTAATGAAAGAGGACCTTGACTATCTTGTTTTGTAGTGTTTGTAGTTCCGATAGTTTAGTTTTGTATCCACTGCCCCATATTTCGATAAGGTAGATGAGATGGGATTTTATCAGTGAGTTATAGATTAACATTCGTGCTTTTCGTGGTATGCAGCGCGTTGTGCCACGCAAAGAGCCCAAAAGGGAAGACAACTTTTTTTTTATATGGTCTATGTGATCGTTCCATGATAATCTATTATCTAATTTTAGTCCTAAATATTTTTCAGTGTGTTTTTCTTCTATCGGTTTGTCATTTATTGTCAGTGATGTGTGTGTAAGCAAGCGTTTGTTTTTAGGTTTAAAGATAATGTATGAGGTTTTTGACGTGTTAATAGTCAATAGATTTGTTTGTAACCAGTCATAAAGGGTATCAAGATCTTCCTGTGCAAACTCAATAAGTTCTTTAATGTCAGTTCCAAAATAGAAAAGACAGGTGTCATCAGCATAAAGGGTTATGTGACCATGCATCCCCAAGTCATTGATATCATTTATATAAATTGAAAATAACAGGGGACCTAAAATAGATCCTTGGGGTACGCCAAAAAATATATCTAATGGCTCGCTTTGAGAGTCGTTAATTTTTACAATTTGCTTTCTACCTTTAAGATATGACTTAAATATTTTAAGTGCTTCGTCCTTAACCCCAATCAGCTCGAGTTTATTTAGTAGAATGTCATGACTGACCGTGTCAAATGCTTTTTTGAGGTCTATGAATATTCCCAACGCAATTTTTTTGTTATCTATACTTTGTCTGATCTTAGTGACTAATTCTACTGTCGCAGCTTGCGTGTTACTTCTAGACCTGAAGCCAAACTGTCGTGGCGAGATGAAGTCAAATGAGCTAAGGTAGGATTCCAATCGTGTGTGTAGAATTTTTTCTAGGATTTTTGAGAGTACAGGTAGTACAGAAATTGGCCTGTAGTTGCCAGGGTCAGTTTTAGTGCCAGATTTATGGATTGGGCTAACTTTAGCAAGCTTAAGTGAGTCAGGAAAGTGTCCTGTCAACAGTAAATGGTTAAAACATTTTACGAGATCAGGTATTATAAGAGTTTTCACACATTTAAGAACTTTAGTACTGACGCCATCTAAGCCAGTGCTAGAGTTGGAGTCTAGATTGTTAATAATTTTCATAACTTCATCACTGGTGGTAGGTGTCAAGGTAGGAAGGTGAGTATTTTTGGGGGTGGTAGGTGTTGTAAAATCGTGAGTACTTTGAGATTTGGCAGGTATTTCCTTAGCTAATAACAATCCTATGGTTGAGAAGTACCGATTAAATGTGTTGCAGATTTCAGTGAGGTCAGTAGTAGTTTTTGTTTCACTTACAAGCTTTGAGGGAGCACAACTAGTTTTTTTCTTATTATTGGAGAGATAGTTTATAAGACTCCAGGTCTTTTTTGGCTTATTACTACATTTGGTGAAATCATTATAGAAGTAATATTCTTTTATCGTCTTTATTAATTTGGCTGTATCATCTCTTTTCTTCTTAAATGTATCTTCCAAAGTCTTGTTTTTTTTATTCATTTGATATTCTGTCCATATTTTATTTCTACTGTTGATCGCATTAATCACTTCTTTATTTATCCACTCTTCTTGTGGTAGGTTTAAAATTTTTGTTATCGTTACTTTGCTTTGATGTATGATTTCCTTTAATTTATTTTCAAGTTTGCTTAAATCATTATCAACATCGATAGTGGTTTCCTTTGTTAGCTTATATAGTTTTTCGTAATCAATGGCTGAGTAGAACGAACGTTGTTTTAAGGGGGGTTTAAATTTTTTAAGTGTTACATAAATTTGTCTGTGGTCAGATATAGAGGAATCAATCAAGGTTACATGATACTTGTCATTCTTTAGAGTGGTACTGACGTGGTCTAGAATTGATTTTCTTGACGATGTTCCCCTGGTGTAGTATTTTTTATAAATTAAACGTACTCAAATTTTTTAATAAAAAAAAAATAAAAAAAAATAATTAATTATTAGTTTATATCCTGCTTCATTCAAAAGATTAACATACTTCTCTTTTCTCCTGCTTTTTTCTAGAAGGTCTATGTTAAAATCTCCAAAAAGTAACGCTCTGTTTCGTTGCTGAACTTGTGTTTCCAGTGTGTTGGCAAATTTTTCATAGTCTGTATCACCAGGATAGTAGACCACACCAATATCTACAGAATATTTATCCAATGATAGCCACAGATAATTGTTGCCTCCAGAATACGTAGACTCCGACAAGTTACACTTCAGATCGTTATGGACAAAAGCCGATACTCCACCGCCTGTTTTGTCTGTTCGATAGTTATAGTGATGTGTATAATTAGGCAGAAAGAAGCGCTGTGCATGTTCCTCAGATTTTATCCATGTTTCAGTAATTAATATTACATGAGTTGTTGTAGGAATTGTGGTAAGTATGCATTTTAGCTCATCAAACTTATTACAGATGCTTCTTGCATTTAGGTATAACATGTTAAGACGACATTTTGTGTGTTGCAGATCGGCGTGATTTTGGATTATGTGGAATATTACGTCATTATCTTTGGAGGTGGGGTCAGTTATTGTGTTAAGTTTTTTTGAGTAGAATCAATGATCTTGGGTAGTCCTTTTATGTATTTTATAGTAAGGGTAGTTTCTCCTTGTTTTTGCCGTCGGTCTAATTCCTCCTTTAGGTTACGCAGTAGTTTTTGTTGTGTAGGAGTTTCATCGGAGTAGAGTTAGAGACCTTTTGGAAGATTTCCTTTGTTGCGTAGTAGCTGTTTGGTTGTCTTTCTTTCTTTCGAAGCAATAGGCGCAGTAACTACCATACCTCGCATACGTAATGTATATATATGTTGATTCTATATCAAATACCATTACCTGAGACTGTAATCTGAATCATGACATTATTGGTAATATACAGTATTTTTTTTTATTTTGACTATTTAAAAGTGTGTGTAAACACCTATTTGAAATAAATTGTTTTGAATTTTGATTTTTTTTGATTCTATCGATATTTAAAAATACTAACCATAACTACAACAGTGTATTACCTGCAATCACACTGCGATCGCCAACCCGCCTGCCAAGCGTGGCGATTACGGCAAACCCCCCCCTATGAAATCCACACCCAGAAAACGGCCCCTAGTCCCCGGCGGCCCCGCTATTCCTGGCTCCGGTAGCAGTCATGGTAACGGCGGGGTGGGGGGTGCGAAGAATCCCCGGCAGATGCCAGGCTACCAAACCCTACGAACTTTGGCCCTGGCAACTTACAACACGCGTACGCTGCGTACTGACGAGAAACTTACAGAACTCGAAGAAGTATTGAGCAGGTTATGGTGGGATATCGTAGGTTTATGTGAAGTCCGAAGAAACGGAGAGGACACCATGATCCTTAAATCCGGAAACCAGCTGTATTTCCGGGAGGGCGACCAACAGTCCCAGGGTGGTGTCGGGTTCCTCGTCCACAAGTCCCTGATTAACAATGTGGTCCAAATCGTGAGCGTTTCGACAAGGGTAGCATACCTTATACTCAGAATCACCAAACGGTATTCTATGAAGGTCATACAGGTATACGCGCCGACTACGGAAGACTCCGATGACGAGGTAGAGACTATGTATGAGGACATCTCTACAGCCTTACATAGCACCAGGACCCATTATACCGTTATGGGGGACTTTAACGTGAAATTGGGCAAACGAAGCGATGCTGAGCTGAGAGTGGGGCAATTTGGATATGGAGTAAGAAATGCACTAGGCCAGATGGAAGGCCAAAAGGAGAGCCTCTTTATGATGAACTCCTTTTTCAAAAAGTCAAAACAGCGGAAGTAGACATAGATGCATCCCAATGGCGTAACGAAGAACGAGATAGACTTCATCTTGTCGACAAGGAGGCAAATATTCAATGATGTCTCCGTGATCAATTCAGTCAAAACAGGAAGCGATCACCGGATGGTCAGAGGCACATTGAATCTAAAGACCAAGCTAGAAAGATGTCGACTGATGAAGTCTACTCTCCGACCAGCGCCCATCCAGCTCCAAAATCCCAAAGGAGCTTTCAGCTCGAGCTGCACAATCGTTTCGAATGCCTATGAGACTGCGAGAATGTGGACGATTATAATGACAGGTTCGTGGAAATTGTCCAAACGGTCGGGTCTAAGATTTTTAAAACTCGCCGTTCAAACAGAACCAAAAAATCTCTGACTTCACCAGCAACCTCATGGAAGAAAGACGCAGATTGGTTTTGCAGTCCTCTGAAGTCGCTACTCAGTATCGGCAACTAAACAGTCAGATCTCTAAGTCCCAATATAATACAAATTGTATTAAAGAGGCGATTAAGCACAACAAAGGCTCAAAAGTATTCACGAGAGATCTGTCTGTTGGACAAAGCCAACTGACCAAGCTGAAGACTAAGGATGGCAGGACCATATCGTCTAAGACCGAGTTGCTGGAAGAAGTTGAGAAGTTCTATGGACAATTGTACAAGACCACACGTTTGCCTGTCAGCGATCTGGCTGAAGACCCAAGAGCCAGACTGACCCGACACTTTACCGAAGATATCCTGGACCTCAGCCTGTACGAGATTAGAATGGGTCTCAAACAGCTCAAGAACAACAAGGCAACGGGTGATGATGGAATTACGGCTGAACTTCTGAAAGCAGGTGGATCACCGGTACTAAAAGCTCTTCAGAAGCTATTTAATTCCGTTATACTCGAGGGACAAACGCCTAAGGCATGGCACAGAACTGTGGTCATGCTTTTCTTCAACCATGTCGGTTCGCCTCCAGGACCAGAACTCGAAACCTATCCAGTTGCAGCGAGGGGTGAGACAGGGAGACGTTATATCTCCGAAACTGTTCACCGCCGCCCTGGAAGATGTTTTTAAGCTTCTGGACTGGTGTGGACTCGGCATCAATATTAACGGCGAGTACATATCCCACCTCAGATTCGCTGACGATATCGTGGTCATGGCTGAGACTATGGAAGATCTAAGCACAATGCTCGATGGCCTCAGTAACGTCTCTCAACAAGTGGGTCTTAAAATTAACATGGACAAGACGAAAATAATGTTAAATGTCCGTGTCGCACCCACCCCTCTAAAGGTTGGAGACTCTACACTGGAAGTTGTTGACGAATATGTATACCTGGGACAAACAGCCCAGCTAGGTAGGTCCAACTTCAAAAAAGTGATCAATCGACAAATCAAACTCGGCTGGGCAGCGTTCGGGAAGCTTCGCAATATCTTCACGTCCCAAATACCGCAGTGTCTTAAGACTAAGGTCTTTGATCAGTGTGTGTTGCCAGTGATGACTTACGGAACTGAGACATGGTCGCTTACTATCGGCCTCATAAGAAGGCTCAAGGTCACCCAAAGGGCAATGGAGCGTGCTATTCTCGGAGTTTCTCTGCGTGATCGAATCAGAAACGAGGAGATCCGCAGGAGAACTAAAGTAACGGACATAACTCACAGAATCGCTAAACTGAAGTGGCAGTGGGCAGGGCACATAGCACGTAGAACAGATGGCCGATTGGGCAGTAAAGTTCTCGAGTGGCGAACGCGCACCGGAAAACGTAGCGTAGGCAGCCTCCCACGCGGTGGACCGACGACCTGGTGAAGATCGCGGGAAGCCGATGGATGCGGGCAGCGCAGGACCGGTCGTCGTGGAAATCCTTGGGGGAGGCCTTTGTCCAGCAGTGGACAATTTCCGGCTGATATGATGAACTACAACACTAAGGGAGTGATACCATTTTTAGGAAAAAAAATGCACGGAAAGTTTCAATTAAATAACTTTATTTCTAATCTGACGATCTGTTATTTAATTCGGAGTAAATGCTTTTTTTTTAACTGCACAACATTACATATTCTTTCCTTGTTCTAAATAATCACATTATTTTTAAAATTTTTAATTTTCAACAATTTAACTGGGCAGTTTTACTATCCTGGTATCACTTCACCATTGTCATTCTGTCAATTTTAATAAACTCAATCTTATGTTATACGGTTTTAAGTCTATTTTTATTTAATGATTTTATAGGTTTCTTTATTGTTTTTGGGGGAGGTTATTTTATAAAAATACCCAAAAGAATCAGCCTGTTTGTAGTGTGCTGTATGTGTAATGGCTTGCTCGGTGCTGGTACTTCGAGCCCATTTTCAGCGTTCTATAGAATTAGGTTGGACGAGTATTCCATTCTGCATTGCAGCCCGCTCTCGCTTCCGGTGTTGCGTCAGCTCGCCGGCTGGCTCGGGCGCGCCGGTTGTAAACGGGGCCTTACAGGTGGATCTCGCTCTGGGTGCGGTGGCGGTTCTTTCCGGCGGCGGCGCGTGTTCACTCCGCTGGGTGGCTCTTTGCAAATGGTTATTAAAGCACGGGCCCATATTATTTCAAAGTCAATTGCTTTGAATTTGTGACCGTTCTTTTCACTTACTGTATCACAAACCTGTGACCGGAAATTGGACATCTTCTCTTGATTTGACACCAAATTTAAAAAAAGCGGTAACGATTATGTCCTCCTAACAAGATAGAGGTCCCGAATTCAAATACGAGAACAGCCGTTAATTCCATTGAATTTATTTTGATATTTATTTATTTACAATTTTAGTAGACAGAAATACAGTTTTTTAAAGCAAACTTGTAGGAATAACGTGTGGTGTAGGCGGTGTTATTGCTAAAAGAAATCTCTTACGTACATTTACTTGCCAATTATTTTAATGGTAAAGCGTCCGTAGCTCAGAGAGACTTGCATGGTTGGGTCGGTCACGCAGTTGGTCGCTCACCTGAAGCACGGTCATTGCCTGGATGGGTTTGACTGTTAGTGGCGTTTTCTCCCCGTTTCCGTGCTTTGCAAGTCACGTTAAACCATTGGTGCCGTTAGCTATCACTAGGTGGCAGTCGTCAGGCTGTGTCAGATGCCTTGAACACTTCTGACAGGGGGTTCGCCACTAGCCCTACAACCTCTACCACCCCGGACTTGGCCCCGTGTGCAGATCCAACCTTCTAGCGACTGGTCCTGCGCAGCGTGCATCCAGTGGCTTCCCGCGTTTATGTATTGGGGACTTTTGTAGTAGGGATGTTTATGGGTTGTTAACTGAAAGTGCAGTGTTGCGGCTGGGGTGCAGGCGCTGCGGTCCCCGCCACAGGCATCGAACAGCGTCCACTTTTTTCATACTGCTTGTAGCAGATGTAAAAATGGAGTTATTATACTTTAGAACGAAATATGGGACGACTTAGGTTAGACTAGTTGAATATCATCATCAGCTGGGATCCGTCCATAGTGGAACATGGGACTTCATCTTCGATCTCCACTTAGCGTGACTCTGAACCACATGTATCCAGGAATTTCCTTTTTTTTATTCACAATTGGTAAACCCTTGACAACATCTCACCTGGTGGTAAGTGACGATGTTGCCGAAGATGGAAGCGGGCTTACCAAGATTCCCCAACGCAATGGGGAACTGGCTATCTTATCTTCATGCCGGAACACACCAATGAAATCAACATTGATATTTGGCGGCAAGACTTAGATAAGATGGTGGTAGCTAGCCAGGCGGGCTTAGAAAATGCCCTAACTCTAACCAAACCGAGTCTTACAATTGACTCCGCCGGGAATCGAACCCGCGACCTCCTGTGTAAAGCCAGTGAACTTTGCCGCTGGGCTACGGAGGCGGTTAAAATCCTTCATGCAAGCTTCGCTTCATCATCAGTCCAACTAATGAAGGAAGAGGCGAATCCTCCATTACTTTACTATCTCTTCCGGCACATTGTCGACTTATATTACTCCCACAGGATTCCCGCAACCTTTCTTTCGCTACGTTTTCCGGTGCGCGGTCGAAACTCTACAAATTTATCTTTTAACCCGAGTCTAAATATATATTTTTTGCTGTTTACAGGATCTTAGCGAGTATACTCGGGATAAGCTACTTATTGTTCTCTTTAGGGGAAACAATAGGTAGAACTTTGCTGACATCACTTCTAGGGGCGAGGTTGCACAACACGGCGCGGGAGTCCATCTCTGTCATGTACGAGGTGCCTACCAGCTGCTTCAACACTGACGTTCGTACCTAACTGTGTTTTATATAAACGGCTATTTTTATACTTTTCGCTAAAACGGCACACGTTCATCCCTAAGGGACCTATTGACAATTCGTAAATAGTTATTTCAAGATTCAAGGTATTTATTCAAAATAGGTGCAATTTACACTCTTTCTGATAGTCGCAAAATAATAATAGCATAATTATGTCATTTGTGAAAAATCAAGAAACAAACAATCATTAGTCAATAACGTCAAAATTCAATCATTGAAATAAACAAGAGTATGTCATTAGAACATAAAAACAATATGACACGAAAAGTTATACATTAAAATCATTGAATGTCATTAATGCCGTTATAATACGGGGTGGTAAAAAGGTCAATACCATCGTCACGAGTTTGTTCTTTTCTTTTACACCCGTGGACCATGTCCGAGTCCGTGTCCATGGGTGTACAACGTTTTTCAATGCAGTTGTGAGAAAACGGTAAAATAAAAAACGACCGTGACAGAAAAACAAAATACATAGGTACATTGGTGTCGATTCGGTGTAACACGATTTAACTTATTTGACAGGGCTAACCTAAACTTACACATTCTGCCTTTTTCTTTCTTTATCAAAAAGACAAGGACAGAATGCTTGAATTTAGTTTAGTCCTGTCAAATAAGTTAAATCGTCTTACACCGAATCGACACCAATATAGCCCGTAATTACAGGCTTAACCAGCAAGAAGCTAAGAAAAAAAAACATACTTGTGAAAACAAATAAAATAATGAATAGTTAATATATGTGTAATAAAAAATATATCATCATCATCATATCAGCCACAAATCGTCCACTGCTGGACAAAGGCCTCCCCCAAGGATTTCCACGACGACCGGTCCTGCGCTGCCCGCATCCATCGGCTTCCCGCGATCTTCACCAGGTCGTCGGTCCACCGCGTGGGAGGCCTGCCTACGCTACGTTTTCCGGTGCGCGGTCGCTACTCGAGAACTTTACTGCCCCATCGGCCATCTGTTCTACGAGCTATTTGCCCTGCCCACTGCTACTTCAGTTTAGCGATTCTGTGAGCTATATCGGTTACTTTAGTTCTCCTGCGGATCTCCTCGTTTCTGATTCCATCACGCAGAGAAACTCCGAGCATAGCACGCTCCATTGCCCTTTGGGTGACCATGAGCCTTCTTATGAGGCCGATAGTAAGCGACCATGTCTTAGTTCCGTAAGTCATCACTGGCAACACACACTGATCAAAGACCTTAGTCTTGAGACACAGCGGTATTTGGGACGTGAAGATATTGCGAAGCTTCCCGAACGCTGCCCAGCCGAGTTTGATTGTCGATTGATCTCTTTCTTGAAGTTGAACCTACCTAGCTGGGCTGTTTGTCCCAGGTATACATATTCGTCAACAACTTCCAGTGTAAAGTCTCCAACCTTTAGAGGGGTGGGTGCGACACGGACATTTAACATTATTTTCGTCTTGTCCATGTTCATTTTAAGACCCACTTGTTGAGAGACGTTACTGAGGCCATCGAGCATTGTGCTTAGATCTTCCATAGTCTCAGCCATGACCACGATATCGTCAGCGAATCTGAGGTGGGATATGTACTCGCCGTTAATATTGATGCCGAGTCCACACCAGTCCAGAAGCTTAAAAACATCTTCCAGGGCGGCGGTGAACAGTTTCGGAGATATAACGTCTCCCTGTCACATCCCTCGCTGCAACTGGATAGGTTTCGAGTTCTGGTCCTGGAGGCGAACCGACATGGTGGCGTTTTCATACAGACACTTCAACACCTCCATGTACCGATGGTCAATTTGGCACCGCTGGAGAGACTGTAGCACTCGACTGAATCAAAGGCCTTCTCATAGTCCACAAACGTCAAGCATAGTGGCTGATTGTACTCTTCGGTCTTCTGTATAATCTGCCGCAGTGTATGTATGTGGTCTATGGTACTAAAGCCTTTTAGGAAACCGGCTTGTGCGGGAGGCTAGAAGTCGTCAAACCTGCGTGCGAGACGATTCGTAATGACTCTCGAAAACAACTTGTAGACATGGCTCAGAAGTGAGATGGTTCTGTAGTACTTCAGCAGGGTGTTGTCACCCTTTTTGAAGAAAAGCATGACCACAGTTCTGTGCCATGCCTTAGGCGTTTGTCCCTCGAGTATAACGGAATTAAATAGCTTCTGAAGAGCTTTTAGTACTGGTGATCCACCTGCTTTCAGAAGTTCAGCCGTAATTCCATCATCACCCGTTGCCTTGTTGTTCTTGAGCTGTTTGAGAGCCATTCTAATCTCGTACAGGCTGACGTCCGGGATATCTTCGGTATAGTGTCGGGTCAGTCTGGCTCTTGGGTCTTCAGCCAGATCGCTGACAGGCAAACGTGTGGTCTTGTGCAATTGTCCATAGAACTTCTCAACTTCTTCCAGCAACTCAGTCTTAGACGATATGGTCCTGCCATTCTCAGTCTTCAGCTTGGTCAGTTGGCTTTGTCCAACAGACAGATCTCTCGTGAATACTTTTGAGCCTTTGTTGTGATTAATCGCCTCTTTAATACAATTTGTATTATATTGGCGTAAATCGCGAGTCAGGGACTTAGAGATCTGCCTATTTAGTTGCCGATACTGAGTAGCGTCTTCAGAGGACTGCAAAACAAATCTGCGTCTTTCTTCCATGAGTTTGCTGGTGAAGTCAGAGATTTTTTTGGTTCTGTTTGAACGGCGAGTTTTTAAAGTCTTAGACCCGACCGTTTGGACAATTTTCACGAACCTGTCATTATAATCGTCCATATTCTCGCAGTCTCCTAGGCATTCGAAACGATTGTACGACGAACGAAAAAATATATAGGAGAATTTTAATAGAGATAGATTGTTCCTCCGTGAGGTTAGTATATAACGCTACCTTATTAGATTCTCTTTGAGTTATATCTTTGTGAAGAGACGAGAATAAATATGAATGAAACGCATAGGTCCAAGCCAAGGAATAGGTCATCTTTTCCATGGAGATTTTAATACTTATTAAAAATTATCCCAGATTCGCTGACGATATCGTGGTCATGGCTGAGACTATGGAAGACCTAAGCACAATGCTCGATGGCCTCAGTAAAGTCTCTAAACAAGAGGGCCTTAAAATGAACATGGACAAGAAGAAAATAATGTTAAATGTCCGTGTCGCACCCACCCCTCTAAAGGTTGGAGACTCTACACTGGAAGTTGTTGACGAATATGTATACCTGGGACAAACAGTCCAGCTAGGCAGGTCCAACTTCAAGAAAGAGATCAATCGACGAATCCAACTCGGCTGGGCAGCGTTCGGGAAGCTTCGCAATATCTTCACGTCCCAAATACCGCAGTGTCTCAAGACTAAGGTCTTTGATCAGTGTGTGTTGCCAGTGATGACTTACGGAACTGAGACATGGTCGCTTACTATCGGCCTCATAAGAAGGCTCAAGGTCACCCAAAGGGCAATGGAGCGTGCTATGCTCGGAGTTTCTCTGCGTGATGGAATCAGAAACGAGGAGATCCGCAGGAGAACTAAAGTAACCGATATAGCTCACAGAATCGCTAAACTGAAGTAGCAGTGGGCAGGGCAAATAGCTCGTAGAACAGATGGCCGATGGGGTAGTAAAGTTCTCGAGTAGCAACCGCGCACCGGAAAACGTAGCGTAGGCAGGCCTCCCACGCGGTGGACCGACGACCTGGTGAAGATCGCGGGAAGCCGATGGATGCGGGCAGCGCAGGACCGGTCGTCGTGGAAATCCTTGGGGGAGGCCTTTGTCCAGCAGTGGACGATTTGTGGCTGATATGATGATGATGATGATATATTTTTTATTACACATATATTAACTATTCATTATTTTATTTGTTTTCACAAGTATGTTTTTTTTTCTTAGCTTCTTGCTGGTTAAGCCTGTAATTACGGGCTATATTGGTGTCGATTCGGTGTAAGACGATTTAACTTATTTGACAGGACTAAACTAAATTCAAGCATTCTGTCCTTGTCTTTTTGATAAAGAAAGAAAAAGGCAGAATGTGTAAGTTTAGGTTAGTCCTGTCAAATAAGTTAAATCGTGTTACACCGAATCGACACCAATGTACCTATGTATTTTGTTTTTCTGTCACGGTCGTTTTTTATTTTACCGTTTTCTCACAACTGTATTGAAAAACGTTGTATGATACACGGGCATGGGTGTAAAAGTCTTAAAGAAGATTCTGTATCTTTGTTTTTTTTTATTTGAGTGCGTTTGACTATATCTCACCTGATAGTAAGTGACGACATAGTCGAGGATGGTACACTCAAACTCAAATAATGCCTTCTTTGATAGGAATGTCTTGTTGAAGTGATAAAATAAAAGCACGTATGTGAGCAAGATGCACGCATAGAAAGATATTATATTAAGGTATCAAAATGGTAAAGTTGTAATGCTTTGACTGACCGACGGTTGAGCAAGATGGACGCATAGAAAGATATTATATTAAGGTTTCCTCATAGGAATAAGAAACCCCACAACTAAAAAAGTTTTTTTCATTATAATCGTAATTCATAAAATCAAATCAGCACATTAAATAAGCTCGAACGCAACACGGGCGGGCGGGGCGGGGCGGGACGCGGAGTGTCGCACAGAATTCAACATAATTGAAATAAAAATAATAATCCTCACAAAAGACGATACTTGTGACTTGATTCCATTTAAAAATACCAAAAGCAAAACGCCGCGAAATATAATAAAAGCTTGTATCGTTAATACTACGCCATTCCGAAGTACTGTTTACTAATATTATAATCATACTGGAATTATTTTTCATCTCTCCTGTTCGGAACGTTTAATTTTCATGAGTAGATAGCCAGGTGGAAAATTGATTTTTCATCCCTAGGGTGGAAAGTATTTTTTTTAATTGCTACGAAGTCGAAAATAATTGATTTACGGCATATTATTAAATAAAATTAAAATAGGAGAGTTTCATATACTTATCTAAACTTACCTATACTACGTTAGTACTAATATATAATATATACTTTGCCTATACATTAAACGACGTCTTTATTAAGATCTATAGGTTGATATTTAAATCATTTTACAGTTGGTCTATTTTTGTACAATTTCAGAAGATCAACATTTAAAATCATTCCTCTATTCTGCAGCCCGCCATAATGCCATGATAGCATTACACTCTTTTTTCACGTTTTTTTCATGGCCATCTAGATGCACCTTGTGACCAATTCGATTAGTTACAATTTAGTCGGCCGTGGCAAGTGGCCATTGCGAAAAGGTTGGAGGGTGGATATAGGTAAACTTAATTTTTCTCACAGTCGAAATGAACAGTAGAGTGTATAACTCGCGTGAAACTACCTATTTCACCCTCGAACTATTGCCGCTCTCACTTCGTTCGAGGTGAAATGGGTCACTTTCTACCCCTGGTTAACAATCTACTATTTAAAGCATCGGTGGCTCAATCGGTACCGACTCGGTTCTTCTAACAAGAGGTACCGGGTTCAAATCTGGACGGCCAATGTACCAATGAGTTCTTCAAAACTTACGTACATACTTACCGATTGCTTTAACGGTGAAGGAAAACATCGTGAGGAAACCTGCACACGCCTGCGGAGAAACCCGCAGGTTGTGTGTGAAGTCGACCAACCCGCACTGCGCCCGCGTGGTCGACTAAGGCCCGATCGCCCTAATTCAGGGTAGGCTCGAGCCCCTCGGTGGGGACGTATATGAGCTGATATGATGATGATGATTTAACCCCCGACGCATGAAGAGTGGTTTTATATGTTTAACAAGTTTCTGTGTCTGTCTGTGGCATCGTAGTGCCCAAACGGATGATCAAGTTTTGATCTTTTTTGGTTGAAAGGTGGCCGGATCCGGATATATATATATATATTATGTGTGCTTCTTTAGTTTAAATCTTGTGATCGATTTTAGAGCGACTTCAGGAAAATTTGGAATGAAGCCGTATTCCCTGTGATCCTTTTGGCATTTTGAAGTTGATCTGATTATGAATTTGGGAGGTGGAACTGGGTTAGGGTGGAATCTTGCAAGTTACATTTGACCCACTTCCCGGTTTCCGATTGGGCTGAAATTTTGCATGCATATGTGTACATCGCGTGAAAATACAATATTAAAAGCTTGTTCAAAGCTTTTTGGTTTTTCGAAAATTATTTAATTTAGGAACAAGCTCTTATTTCAGTGTTATAATAATCCATGGATCATGCATTATTCGCTCGAGCATTATTGCTACCCTATAATGCATTTTTCCAAATTTTCCAATTCAAAATAGGCGAGAATAAAATTCCTAAGATTCCACTGGAAAGAATAGACGACCCTGGAACTTTGAATCCACTTTAAAATACTAAAAGCATCTACGAGTATATTGTCACCGGGAAATGGAACACGGCCTCATGCTACAATTGCAGCTACATCGGCTCCTGGAAGTCGCTCATAAATTCTCTAAATTGTACTCGTACGAGCGGAAATAAACAGATACTCCAAACAAAATATTTGGTTTGCAGGCGCAGCGGCTTTTAGAGCAGATGTACACTAACAAGGTTGCGCTTAGTGGACACCATTACTTCTATCTCACACAGAGTATGATTCGCAGTGTAAGTACCTGCATGCGTCTGCACAGGTACACTAGTACACGAACAAGGTTGCGCTTAGTGGACACCATTACTTCTATCTCACACAGAGTATGATTCGCAGTGTAAGTACCTGCATGCGTCTGCACAGGTACACTAGTACACGAACAAGGTTGCGCTTAGTGGACACCATTACTTCTATCTCACACAGAGTATGATTCGCAGTGTAAGTACCTGCATGCGTCTGCACAGGTACACTAGTACACAAACAAGGTTGCGCTTAGTGGACACCATTACTTCTATCTCACACAGAGTATGATTCGCAGTGTAAGTACCTGCATGCGTCTGCACAGGTACACTAGTACACGAACAAGGTTGCGCTTAGTGGACACCATTACTTCTATCTCACACAGAGTATGATTCGCAGTGTAAGTACCTGCATGCGTCTGCACAGGTACACTAGTACACGAACAAGGTTGCGCTTAGTGGACACCATTACTTCTATCTCACACAGAGTATGATTCGCAGTGTAAGTACCTGCATGCGTCTGCACAGGTACACTAGTACACGAACAAGGTTGCGCTTAGTGGACACCATTACTTCTATCTCACACAGAGTATGATTCGCAGTGTAAGTACCTGCATGCGTCTGCACAGGTACACTAGTACACAAACAAGGTTGCGCTTAGTGGACACCATTACTTCTATCTCACACAGAGTATGATTCGCAGTGTAAGTACCTGCATGCGTCTGCACAGGTACACTAGTACACGAACAAGGTTGCGCTTAGTGGACACCATTACTTCTATCTCACACAGAGTATGATTCGCAGTGTAAGTACCTGCATGCGTCTGCACAGGTACACTAGTACACGAACAAGGTTGCGCTTAGTGGACACCATTACTTCTATCTCACACAGAGTATGATTCGCAGTGTAAGTACCTGCATGCGTCTGCACAGGTACACTAGTACACGAACAAGGTTGCGCTTAGTGGACACCATTACTTCTATCTCACACAGAGTATGATTCGCAGTGTAAGTACCTGCATGCGTCTGCACAGGTACACTAGTACACGAACAAGGTTGCGCTTAGTGGACACCATTACTTCTATCTCACACAGAGTATGATTCGCAGTGTAAGTACCTGCATGCGTCTGCACAGGTACACTAGTACACGAACAAGGTTGCGCTTAGTGGACACCATTACTTCTATCTCACACAGAGTATGATTCGCAGTGTAAGTACCTGCATGCGTCTGCACAGGTACACTAGTACACGAACAAGGTTGCGCTTAGTGGACACCATTACTTCTATCTCACACAGAGTATGATTCGCAGTGTAAGTACCTGCATGCGTCTGCACAGGTACACTAGTACACGAACAAGGTTGCGCTTAGTGGACACCATTACTTCTATCTCACACAGAGTATGATTCGCAGTGTAAGTACCTGCATGCGTCTGCACAGGTACACTAGTACACGAACAAGGTTGCGCTTAGTGGACACCATTACTTCTATCTCGCACAGAGTATGATTCGCAGTGTAAGTACCTGCATGCGTCTGCACAGGTACACTAGTACACGAACAAGGTTGCGCTTAGTGGACACCATTACTTCTATCTCGCACAGAGTATGATTCGCAGTGTAAGTACCTGCATGCGTCTGCACAGGTACACTAGTACACGAACAAGGTTGCGCTTAGTGGACACCATTACTTCTATCTCACACAGAGTATGATTCGCAGTGTAAGTACCTGCATGCGTCTGCACAGGTACACTAGTACACGAACAAGGTTGCGCTTAGTGGACACCATTACTTCTATCTCACACAGAGTATGATTCGCAGTGTAAGTACCTGCATGCGTCTGCACAGGTACACTAGTACACGAACAAGGTTGCGCTTAGTGGACACCATTACTTCTATCTCACACAGAGTATGATTCGCAGTGTAAGTACCTGCATGCGTCTGCACAGGTACACTAGTACACGAACAAGGTTGCGCTTAGTGGACACCATTACTTCTATCTCACACAGAGTATGATTCGCAGTGTAAGTACCTGCATGCGTCTGCACAGGTACACTAGTACACGAACAAGGTTGCGCTTAGTGGACACCATTACTTCTATCTCACACAGAGTATGATTCGCAGTGTAAGTACCTGCATGCGTCTGCACAGGTACACTAGTACAAGAACAAGGTTGCGCTTAGTGGACACCATTACTTCTATCTCACACAGAGTATGATTCGCAGTGTAAGTACCTGCATGCGTCTGCACAGGTACACTAGTACACGAACAAGGTTGCGCTTAGTGGACACCATTACTTCTATCTCACACAGAGTATGATTCGCAGTGTAAGTACCTGCATGCGTCTGCACAGGTACACTAGTACACGAACAAGGTTGCGCTTAGTGGACACCATTACTTCTATCTCACACAGAGTATGATTCGCAGTGTAAGTACCTGCATGCGTCTGCACAGGTACACTAGTACACGAACAAGGTTGCGCTTAGTGGACACCATTACTTCTATCTCACACAGAGTATGATTCGCAGTGTAAGTACCTGCATGCGTCTGCACAGGTACACTAGTACACGAACAAGGTTGCGCTTAGTGGACACCATTACTTCTATCTCACACAGAGTATGATTCGCAGTGTAAGTACCTGCATGCGTCTGCACAGGTACACTAGTACACGAACAAGGTTGCGCTTAGTGGACACCATTACTTCTATCTCACACAGAGTATGATTCGCAGTGTAAGTACCTGCATGCGTCTGCACAGGTACACTAGTACACGAACAAGGTTGCGCTTAGTGGACACCATTACTTCTATCTCACACAGAGTATGATTCGCAGTGTAAGTACCTGCATGCGTCTGCACAGGTACACTAGTACACGAACAAGGTTGCGCTTAGTGGACACCATTACTTCTATCTCACACAGAGTATGATTCGCAGTGTAAGTACCTGCATGCGTCTGCACAGGTACACTAGTACACGAACAAGGTTGCGCTTAGTGGACACCATTACTTCTATCTCACACAGAGTATGATTCGCAGTGTAAGTACCTGCATGCGTCTGCACAGGTACACTAGTACACGAACAAGGTTGCGCTTAGTGGACACCATTACTTCTATCTCACACAGAGTATGATTCGCAGTGTAAGTACCTGCATGCGTCTGCACAGGTACACTAGTACACGAACAAGGTTGCGCTTAGTGGACACCATTACTTCTATCTCACACAGAGTATGATTCGCAGTGTAAGTACCTGCATGCGTCTGCACAGGTACACTAGTACACGAACAAGGTTGCGCTTAGTGGACACCATTACTTCTATCTCACACAGAGTATGATTCGCAGTGTAAGTACCTGCATGCGTCTGCACAGGTACACTAGTACACGAACAAGGTTGCGCTTAGTGGACACCATTACTTCTATCTCACACAGAGTATGATTCGCAGTGTAAGTACCTGCATGCGTCTGCACAGGTACACTAGTACACGAACAAGGTTGCGCTTAGTGGACACCATTACTTCTATCTCACACAGAGTATGATTCGCAGTGTAAGTACCTGCATGCGTCTGCACAGGTACACTAGTACACGAACAAGGTTGCGCTTAGTGGACACCATTACTTCTATCTCACACAGAGTATGATTCGCAGTGTAAGTACCTGCATGCGTCTGCACAGGTACACTAGTACACGAACAAGGTTGCGCTTAGTGGACACCATTACTTCTATCTCGCACAGAGTATGATTCGCAGTGTAAGTACCTGCATGCGTCTGCACAGGTACACTAGTACACGAACAAGGTTGCGCTTAGTGGACACCATTACTTCTATCTCGCACAGAGTATGATTCGCAGTGTAAGTACCTGCATGCGTCTGCACAGGTACACTAGTACACGAACAAGGTTGCGCTTAGTGGACACCATTACTTCTATCTCACACAGAGTATGATTCGCAGTGTAAGTACCTGCATGCGTCTGCACAGGTACACTAGTACACGAACAAGGTTGCGCTTAGTGGACACCATTACTTCTATCTCACACAGAGTATGATTCGCAGTGTAAGTACCTGCATGCGTCTGCACAGGTACACTAGTACACGAACAAGGTTGCGCTTAGTGGACACCATTACTTCTATCTCACACAGAGTATGATTCGCAGTGTAAGTACCTGCATGCGTCTGCACAGGTACACTAGTACACGAACAAGGTTGCGCTTAGTGGACACCATTACTTCTATCTCACACAGAGTATGATTCGCAGTGTAAGTACCTGCATGCGTCTGCACAGGTACACTAGTACACGAACAAGGTTGCGCTTAGTGGACACCATTACTTCTATCTCACACAGAGTATGATTCGCAGTGTAAGTACCTGCATGCGTCTGCACAGGTACACTAGTACACGAACAAGGTTGCGCTTAGTGGACACCATTACTTCTATCTCACACAGAGTATGATTCGCAGTGTAAGTACCTGCATGCGTCTGCACAGGTACACTAGTACACGAACAAGGTTGCGCTTAGTGGACACCATTACTTCTATCTCACACAGAGTATGATTCGCAGTGTAAGTACCTGCATGCGTCTGCACAGGTACACTAGTACACGAACAAGGTTGCGCTTAGTGGACACCATTACTTCTATCTCACACAGAGTATGATTCGCAGTGTAAGTACCTGCATGCGTCTGCACAGGTACACTAGTACACGAACAAGGTTGCGCTTAGTGGACACCATTACTTCTATCTCACACAGAGTATGATTCGCAGTGTAAGTACCTGCATGCATCTGCACAGGTACACTGGCACAGGTACAGGTACAGGGTGCAAGTGTAACAAGAAGGTGTGGCGACACTTTGAGGTGGACTTGTACTCAACAAAATGTACAGCTTATTGTTTTTTATATATTTCGCGTTTTGAACAGGAACTGCGAATTAATCATAGGTTTCTTGGAAAAAGTTGTTTAATTTGACAAGTGAATACTTTTTTGTTTATGATAATTTTATTAAAAAAATCATTTTGATAATGAAACCAACCTAGAGCTGCACGAATAAAAAAGAATCATGAACATCGGTTCACAGTTGGAGAAGATATCGCGTAACTAACACACATGAACACATACACTCGAATTGAGTACCACCTCTTTTTTACCCGACTGCGCGTCTCAAAGGAGGGTATTGTGTTAGCCTATGTATTTATGGGAGTAAGTATATATGTATGTATGTATGTTCTTTTGTGGCGATCTAGAGATCAAACGCGTAGCCGATTTTGATGATTCTTACGTCAATCGATTGGTCTTTAATCTTGCGACAACCAGACGTCGTATAAAAAAAATTAAAAGTAGACAAACTATATTACGTACGTGGGGTATCATTTAAAAGGTATTTGAAATTCATACCTACGTTATTCAGGTTTCTCATCACTTTACATTTTGAATGATCGTTTGGGATCTGTAACGATTCAAAGTTTGTTAGCAACCATTCTCACTTAAATTTTCGGTTTCAGTTGCTAATTTTAGTTACTTTTTAAAACACTGTCACTTAAATACATTAATAGAAACTAAATTAACCATTTTATGATTGTTACTTAAAAGCTTTAATAATAATAATGTTAAAAACGGAACGCAACCTTAGCAGCAGTGCTGCCCCCTCCCGTATAGAAATTGATCGACTAAAACATCTTCAATGGCGGCTACAAGATACGATTATGTTACTCGTATAAGTTAATTTGGATAATAAAAAGATTTAAATACTACTATACAAAAACACAAGACTCGTTTGTTTTATCAAGAATTCTTCACCCCAACATTGTGGTCCTTCGAGCCGGATAGCATTTCTATGGATGTACAGTACAAATAACCAAGAAGAAACGAGCTACCTACCTATTTACTTCGTGAGAACAAGAAATTCATGGGCTGTGTGTGTGCCATCAAGATATTTGTGCCATTTACAAGGAAACATTAATTTGTGAGCAAGAAATATGCGTGATATTAAATAGAAACAAAGCTAGTGGTCTGAGTAAGTCCCATCATAAGTAAGTCCTACGTGTCAAGTCGTTTTCGTCAAGTTTTTACCAATGAAATACCAATGAAACGCTCCTAAGACTATAAACCTGTGTAGATACAACTATATTTTTGATAAATTTATACTAATTAATCTTTGATTTGCAGTATTATTCAAGGAATTTTGCAATTTATACCTATAAACGTAATAATTTTGTGTCGTGTGCGATTTCCAGAGTAACTTGATCCGCCATATTTAATCAAATGTATGTTAACTGAGCTCAGCTAAGACTGGTTATGTTGTAAAGCCAGCTGGTAAGCGGTTTTGTTCACGTAAGTACCTGCCTATTTTGATCAAGTTATTTAACAAGAGATACTATCAATTATTGATTCCGTCACGCAAAAAAGTAAGTATAAGTAGTATATTACAATCGTAAATTTATCGTAAATGAATGCTTTATTACATAAAAAAGTTCGGTTTTATTCGACTGGTGCGAATGAAAACTAGATACCTACTAAATATAATTTACATAATAATATCATTTGTGTTTATAATGTAAACAAAAACATAAATTTGTATTAATAATTTGTTGCATTTCAATTATAGTAATTTCACTGTTTTGTTGAAAACAGATTGAAATTGATAACAATAAATTGGAATTAGGTTATAGGTAAAATTAGCGTATTAGATAAAAATATTGTTTACATTCAGTATTAAGTTAGGTACTACACAGGAATAAAGAAAGTTAAGTAGGTACCAGCTGTTTACTTAGGTAGAACTTTGAAATACAGTTACAAGCAAGCAATATACATATTAAAAGGGTATTTACAGGTATTGCTTTTTAAGATAAGATAAGATAAGATAAACTTTATTGTGAAACTGTGTACAATGATGTTACATTTAATATATTTTTAGTTCCAACAGGTTGCCCTTTTCGGACGTACAATATTAATATTACATTTAGACATAAGCAAAATATTCATTTAAATTATAAAAGCATTTGTGTATAAGCCACTCTTTAAGGTGGCGTTTAAATTTAGCACCATGCAATGATTTTATAAATACAGGTAAATTATTATAAATTCTAATTCCGTTTACATAACAACTTTTGTTATATATGTAACTGGTCGCTATTACAGAACACAAATCATATTTATAATTAGACCTTAGGTTCTTTTTCTTTTCATTTTTTTTATTGAAATATTCACTATTATTTCTTATAAATACACAAATTTCTAATATGTAGATACACGTCAGTGTTAGTATTTTTTGTTCTACAAATGCTGTTCTTAGTGTTTCAGTACTGTGCATGTTAAAAATAATCCGAAGACATCTTTTTTGTAGCATAAAGGTAGACTGAACATTCACAGAATTTCCCCAAAATATTATGCCATATGTCAGCAGGGAATAGACATAACCATAATATGCATTTTTCCCAACATCTACAGAAGTCACATTTCTTAAAATTGATAACATATAGCAGTAGCTGGATAATCTTTTGTTAATTATTTCTATATGGGCTTTCCAGTGCAGATGGCTGTCCATTGTAATACCCAAAAATTTTGTCTCATTAGTCACTTCTATCATTTTATCACTAACAATAATATTTAGGTCTTGTGGTAAACATTTATAATTTCTAAACTCTACAATCTTTGTCTTTTCTAAATTAATATTTAAATTGATGTCTGCCAACCATTTTATTACAGTGTTTATGGTGCTATTAATTTCAGCAACAAATTCAAATTTATTTAGATTATTTTTAGGTATGAATATGCTGGCATCATCTGCGAACATAACGCACAAATGATTGACAATTAAAGGCAACTCATTAATGTAAATAAGGAATAATAATGGTCCTAGGATACTACCCTGTGGGACTCCCAGAATAATTTTCTGATAATTTGAAAAAACCTGCTCAATTGTTTTTGTGGTTTTATTATATTTATCAATAACTGTTGCTTGTATTCTGCCAGTGAGATAAGATTCGAGAAGTTTTAATGCGTTTCCGCGGATACCTATATTTTCTAATTGATTTAAAAGAGTTTTATGTAACACACAGTCAAAAGCTTTAGATAAATCTAAAAAAAGTCGAATACAAGTTTTTTTGTTTTCTATTTCAGTCCAGATCTGTTTTAAAACTTTGAATATTGCTGAGGTTGTGCTCTTGTTTTTTTGAAATCCAAATTGATTAGAATTTAAAATATTGTTCTTATTAAGAAAAGATGTCATCCTATTGTATATGATTCTTTCAAATATTTTAGAAAAATTTGGCAACAATGCTATTGGTCTATAGTTATTAATGTCACTTTTTGATCCTTTTTTAAAGATAGGCTTAATTATTCCTATTTTTAAATCGTCTGGGAAAACACCTGTCTCGAGAGTCAAATTTATGATATATACTAATGGGTCAGCTATAAAATCTATACTTCTTTTAATTATATTCATTGGTATATTGTCATGTCCTGTGCTTTTTTTATTCTTTAATCCTCTAACAACCGTCTTTAATTCGGAAACAGTAACTGGAGTTATGAAAATACTGTTTATATTAGCTTGGGTGATAGGTCTATATGTGCTATCTGTCTTATTACGCCTATTATTGTTGACATTAATAAAATTGTTATTTAGTGTGTTAGCTATCTGTAGCGGTTCCACTATTTCGAGATCCTGTGTTTTGATACGTTCTATTGTTTCCTTAATACTATTTGTTTTGGTAGTGTTTTGTTTTATAACACCCCATGTTGCTTTACTTTTGTTAGAACTCTGGTTTATATATTTTATGTTTGTTAATCTTTTGGAATGTTTGGTTACTGCCTTCATAATTTTACAATAGCATTTATATCTGTTCTTGGTAGGAGAACAGTTACTGTTTCGCGTTCTTAAATACAGTTGTCTTTTATTTTTACTTGCTATAACTATACCCTTTGTTTTCCATTTTAAATTCCTTTTGCAGTTTATTTTAAGCTTTTCTAGTGGTACACACAGGTCATAAATCAAACGAAATATATCCACAAATACAGTGTATGCCTTATTTGCATTAACTTCGTCATAAACATCTGTAAAATTAATCTGGGATATATATTTTAAAAATATTTCTACATTTATATCGGGATTTCTCTTAAAAATATACCAGTATTGTTCACTGTAGCTCAAATTACTTGGAAGAGATATAATTTGACATGTGTGATCGGATAAGCCAATGTCCAGTACTTTAGCGTTGTATCGTTTGGTATTTGTCAGTATATTATCTATGCATGTTTCGGAATGTGGTGTAATTCTAGTTGGTACCCATACCGTAGGTTGTATTTTAAATGATCTGCACATATTTAGAAATAATTCACTTTTTTTGGTTTTTTCGAGAATGTTAACATTGAAATCACCCGCGATAAATATTTTCTTAGAGTTATTTCTCTGTCTTGTTACTAGTTTGCGGAGAAAACATTCAAAGTTTACTGAGAATATATCGAAGTTACTTTTTGGTGTTCTATACATACTAACTATCACGTAATTCAAGCCACTTATTTCGATGCCACAGCATTCAAAGTGGCTTTCTATTGACATATCCGATATCCACGGCAATGGTCGGTACTCTACAGAGTCTTTTACGTAGATAGCTACACCGCCTTGGCCTTTAATGTATTTATACGTGTTATTTGGGTTGTTATTGCGATACATATATACAAGATGTCTGATTTACAAGAGTTAAATAGAAAGCGAGGAACATGTAAGTGTCGTCTTACTAACTTTGAGAAATATTTATTTAATTTTACAAATGTGTCACGTTGCAGCGAGGTTCAAATATTAGAAATTAAATTACGTATTACTAGAATGGAGGAAAACTTTGTGGAGTTTGAGGAAATTCAGTCAGGTTTAGAACAAATAGCTGATGCTGAGGATCTCGTGAATCAGGAATTGCAAAGGTCAGAATTTGAATCTCAGTACTATAGTAACATGGCTAGGGCACAAGAGTTAATATCTATAAACAAGAGAAAATCGCCTACGCCTGTTAAGTCTAGACATTCTAGTTCTTCTAAACAAAACCAAAAGATTGAGTCCTCTTCATCTTGTAGCGATGACGAACAGGAAGGCACTGTGAAGCAGGCGGGTTCTGCATATGCATTGAAGGGTGTAAAGTTACCTACCATTCAAATACCTAAGTTTTCGGGCGAATATAGCAATTGGTTGGAGTTCCGCGACACTTTTGTTTCACTGATACACGATAACAAATTTATAAGTAGTATACAAAAGTTTCACTACTTACGGGCCTCCTTGGAAGGTGGCGCTGCTCAGGTGATACGTGCGTTGGAATTTTCAGCATCAAACTACGATATTGCTTGGAGTTCGCTATGTGATAGATATGATAATACGAGGCTGTTAATACAAAATCATGTTAAAGCTATATTCAATGAGGATCCCTTGAGGAAATAATCTGCTGATTCAATTCGTAAATTATTAGATTCATATCTAAAGAACATGCGTGCCCTGGAAATACTAGGTGAACCTACACAATCGTGGGACACATTAATAATTTACATAATTTCATCAAAATTGGACGCTCGCACGCTTCGTGAATGGGAAGAATAAAAGGTAAAATACAAACAATTAACGCTAGACACATTTACAAAGTTTCTAAAAAATAGGGCTGACTTACTAGAAACAATTGAACTAAGCACAAGTAAGCAACAAAGTACAACACAACACACACAACTACCATACAAGGTAAACAAGAATATTAAGGCTCTGGCTGCCGCTGCGCACCCTGTTCAATACAAAACATGGCGTTGTCCATTGTGTAATGAGGATCATTCATTATATCAATGTGAAAAGTTTAATCAGATGGATATAAACGATCGACTAAAATTCGTTTATCAAGCCAAATTATGCGCAAATTGTTTTAAGACAGGTCATAATCGGCGTGCGTGCCGCCTGGGTCCTTGCAAGCGCAAGCACAACACACTGCTGCACAAGGATGACGACGCGTCGGCGCTGTCACCCACTACCGCTCTGTCGGTGAGTTATGGCGGTCAAGTATTGCTTGCGACTGCCATTGTGAAGATCAGAGATACTCACAATAATTGGCATGAAGTGAGAGCAGTTCTAGACTCCGGAAGTCAAGCCTCCTTCATGACCGAGGCACTAGTAACAAAATTGTCTCTGAATTTACAGCCTACTAGTTTTACAGTCGCAGGTATCAATAATGCAATCTCACCTATCAACAAGAAATGCAATTTAGTTATACAGTCCAGGCTCAATGATTATCAGGCAAACGTAATCTTTTTAGTTTTGCCGTACATAACATCGTCAACTACATCGGTTGACGCAAGAATGTTGCAAATCCCACAAAATATACCATTGGCAGACCCAGACTTTTACAGTCCGTCGAGTCTAGACTTGCTCCTTGGCGCAGACATTTTCTGGGACCTGCTTGGTAAAAATCAGATACGAGTGAACAAGAATTATCCAGTACTACAAGAAACGAAGCTCGGTTACATAGTTTCTGGGCCCACTGGAAATCCTCGTAAGTCTCAAGTAGCATGCAATCTAACTCAATTTGAACAAATACAAGAACAGCTGGCACGATTCTGGGCTATCGAAGAATTACCAGAATCCAGCAAGCCAGCACTGTCAGTTGAGGAAACATTGTGTGAAGAACACTTCACTAAGAATATCACCCGCAAGGAGGATGGAAGATTCTCAGTCGCAATTCCTTTGAGGATGCCAGAAACTGCGCTGGGCAAATCATTCCATAGGGCAAAGCAATGTTTCCTGGCACTAGAGCAAAGATTTCAGAAACAAGCTGCTCTGAAATCCATGTATATTCAATTTATGGAGGAATATGCTAGTTTAGGTCACATGACAAAAAGTGATATCAATAATCCTCCACAAAACTCATACTTCATGCCACATCACGGCGTACTGCGCGAACAGAGCGCGACCACCAAGTTACGCGCTGTGTTCAATGCAAGTGCACCAACTACATCCGGGCTATCTTTGAACGATATTCAAATGGTAGGGCCGACGATACAAAGTGACTTGCTCTCAATACTGCTAAGATTTAGGCAGCATCGCTACGTGATGGCTGGAGACATAGAGAAGATGTATCGCCAAGTATTAATACATGAAAACCAGCGTCATCTCCTACAAATTATCTGGCGTGACGAGCCATCGAAACCATTAGAATCTTACACGTTGAACACAGTGACGTATGGCACAGCATCAGCGCCATTTCTGGCGATTCGCTGCCTCAAGCAATTGGCCGATGAATGTGACGATGAAGAAATTCGCAAAATAATAAGCGACGACTTCTATGTCGACGATTTGATCACCGGCCACAGGCAAAATCATATTACAAAAACTTTGGCTTCATAAACTGCAGTGGGATGATCCTTTACCGCGTGAGATATTGACTTTGTGGGCAAAGTTTGCAGCGAGTCTGACTTTTCTAAACGAACTCCGCATTCCTAGATGTGTTGTATGTGAAGCTCAAGTTGGCATACAACTGCACGCCTTTTGTGATGCATCTAAAGATGCATATGGCGCATGCGTCTATGTCAGGTCTGAAGATTCTAGTGGGCAAGTGGAGGTGCATTTACTGTGTGCAAAAAGTAGAGTTGCACCCTTAAAGGCAAGCACCATACCACGGCTAGAATTATGTGGAGCTACAGCAGCTGCAAAACTGATATCTAAGGTATTGACCACAACAAGGTTGACGATTGCAAGAGTTTTCCTGTGGACAGATTCATCAGTTGTCCTGGGATGGCTAAAGACACCACCAAATAAGTTAAAAGAATACGTTAGGAACAGGGTATCTGAAATTCAAGAAATGACACAAGAAATGGTATGGCATCACGTGCCAACAGCAAGTAATCCAGCAGACATTTTAAGTAGAGGTGTTACAGTTACACAAACAGACAAGTTAAAACTATGGTGGAATGGTCCCCCTTTCCTTCAAAATTCCGATGATTGTTGGCCTCAAAAATCCTTTGATTTTGTAGAATCAGAGTTACCAGAAGTGATGGTTAATATTACCACAACAAATGACACTGAAGAACTGTTTCCATTCACAAGATTTTCTAAATTGCAAAAACTAAAAAATGTAATGTCATATGTCTTACGTTTTATCAACAACTGTCAAAATTCGAACAAAAACAACAACAAAACTAAAATAGAAAGGGGTCCCATTACACATGTAGAAAGGCAAGAAGCGTATACTAAACTATTGATACTTTCACAGATAGAAACATTTGCAGATGAGAGGAATAGATTAATGAATGGTCAACATTTATCATGCAAAAATAAGCTACTAGTAATGAGTCCGTTTGTTGATAATGAAAAGCTCATTAGGATAGGGGGGCGTATAAAAAATGGCAATTTTACTTTCGATAAAAAGCACCCTATTCTACTAGACTCAAAACATGCACTAACTAAGTTAATTTTCCAATATGAGCATGAACGCCTCATGCATGCAGGTCCACAACTATTACTGAGTTCTATACGAGAGCAAATATGGCCATTAGGTGGGCGTAATTTATCAAAGAAGATTGTTCATAAATGCATTAGGTGTTTTCGTTTCAATGCTAAGCCAGTAAGCCCAATAATGGGTAATTTGCCTGAGCAGCGTCTTCAACCAGGGTATCCCTTTCAAACAACAGGTATGGACTACGCTGGACCTGTTACAATTCTCAACAAGAGAGGTCGCGGAAGTAGAACTGAAAAGGGTTATATCGCATTATTCGTTTGCTTCACAACAAAGTCTATCCATTTAGAGTTGGTGAGCGACCTTACTAAGGATTCCTTTCTTTCTGCGTTAAGGCGGTTCATAGCTAGACGATCTAAACCAAGTACCCTTGTATCAGACAACGGAACTCAATTTGTCGGCGCTCGTAATGAGTTAACTAAATTTTTTAGAGATAATGCGGAATCAATAATTGATACAATGTCACAAGAGAGCATTGAATTTAAATTCATACCGGCGTATACACCACATATGGCAGGATTAGCTGAGGCAGGTGTTAAATCAGTAAAGTCACACCTCCGCCGCGTACTAGGTGATGCTCATCTAGTGTTCGAAGATATGTATACCGTGTTGGTGCAGGTGGAATCAGTTTTAAATTCTCGCCCAATTACATGTATGTCGACTGACCCACATGACCTGACCCCTTTGACACCGGGACACTTTTTGGTGGGACGACCTCTTACTGCTTTGCCAACACCCACGCTGCTTGAATCAAACAAGAACCGATTGTCAAGATTTGAGAGACTTGAACAAATGCGTCAACAATTTTGGGCACGGTGGCACAAGGAGTACATCGGTGAAATGCAGCAACGTGTAAAATGGCGAGCATCCAAAGGTCTTCTCGAAGAAGGAGTACTGTGCTTGATCAAAGACGACTCTCTTCCCCCTATGAAGTGGAGTTTGGGACGAGTCATCAAGACCTATCCAGGCTCAGATGGAGTTTCAAGAGTGGCAGATCTACGATCAGCTAAGGGAGTGGTTCGCCGCGCCTTCAATAAGATATGCCCATTGCCTTTGGAGGATCCAGCTCAAGAGTTGAAAGACCAGCCTTCCAACGTCGGGGGGCATGTTAAAAACGGAACGCAACCTTAGCAGCAGTGCTGCCCCCTCCCGTATAGAAATTGATCGACTAAAACATCTTCAATGGCGGCTACAAGATACGATTATGTTACTCGTATAAGTTAATTTGGATAATAAAAAGATTTAAATACTACTATACAAAAACACAAGACTCGTTTGTTTTATCAAGAATTCTTCACCCCAACAAATAATAATGAGTCTTTACAAGCTTAGCAAGCGGCACCCGCCGCTGGTGGAGTACGCCGCATGAGATGGACTAGATCAGAAAACGAAAACCTCATGCGTGCGTACTGCGGTGCGACGGGAGGAGGAACTCGTCGGACGGGCCACCGAGCGAGGCTGCGCCAAGCATGCATGCATTTGGAGCCAGCATTGTCTGTCTCGGAGCAAAACCTAGCGGATCGAGATCGGTACATATTACGTCCGAACATCTTTAGCGTGACCGAACTCGAAGGACTACAACGCGAAGTCGTTCCCGCCTCAAGATCCTCATTAAATACCGCATTAAGTGGCTGAGCCTATTTCAGACCCACCACCTCCACCATCACTTGACGAGGATAATGAGACGGAAACGATATCCCAGGAATTAGAGCAAATGAGGAGTAAACTAGAAGAGGCGATTCAGGAATTCCGCATTTTACCTCCCGAGGAGAGGCCACGGCTTCCACGATTGTCCCTTAGCATCCGAAATCGGGATGTTGTGAGGCCGTAAATCGCATGCTGCCAGAATTTCTGGCAAAAAGCAGCGATCTCAGTGATACGAACTCAATCTTCTTTGGCGCTGCAATGGCAGTCTGCCGTTTCATTGGTGGCAAATTTCCGAAGCCAGCTCGCACATCCCGTTCATGGGAAAAGCCGGCATGGCAGAAAATGATTGAGCGTCGTATTGCTGAGGCTAGAGTCCTCATTGGCAAACTGATTGCTTTCAGGTCGGGCAACAGTAGGCCCCGAGTGATGCGCTTTGTCAGGCTCGCATTCGCGGGATCGTACTTTGATCGCCGATCCCACGGAAGAATGGCGGTCGTGGCCATCTAAGTGCCAAACAAATGCACAACCGCGAGATATGCAGCCTCCGAAGTTACTTCCTGACGAAAGTCGATAGTGACTTGCATAGAGTTGTCATAGCCTGTGATAAAGGACTGCTGAGCGAGAGGCCACCTGGAAAGACAAAGAGCTGCACGGTAGATTCTTCAAGGCCCTTTGTGGATCCTTCGTAGATCAGAAGGCCTCCGTGCACTGGCTGCGCTTCGGACACCTTTTTGCGGAGACCGAGTGTTTTGTCTGTGCAATACAGGATCAGGTGGTCAAGACAAACAACTATAGGAGGTTCATAATAAAAGACGGCACACTGGACGTTTGTCGGTTGTGCCGTCAACCAGGGGAGACCCTACGTCATATAACCTCCGGTTGTTCCATGCTTGCCAACACTGAGTATTTGCACAGGCACAACCAAGCAGCCAGGATCCTACACCAAGAGATCGCTCTAACTAAAGTATGGCCTCATATCTCGGCGGTTGCTATATTTCAAGTACACGCCGGAGCCGGTTCTCGAGAACGACCGCGCCAAGCTCTACTGGGACCGAACCATCATCACGGACAGGACTATTCCTTCGAATAAGCCTGATATTGTGTTGATGGACCGGGCGCAGTCAAGGGTGTTTTTTGTGGATGTCACTATACCATACGACAAAAACCTAGTGCAGGCAGATGCCGATAAAAGGACAAAGTACCTGGACCTGGCGCACGAGATTACTGATATGTGGCAAGTGGAATCCACCGAAATCATCCCCATAGTCCTATCCCTGAACGGGCTAATTTCAGTTGACCTTGAACGACACCTAAGGCGGCTGGAACTCCGAGGCAGACCTATAATTGCGGCAATGCAAAAAGCAGTCCTCCTCGACAATGCCCGAATAGGCCGACGCTTTCTCTCCCCGTTGCACTGAACTCTAGCCGTCTGTGCTTCCGCTGGAGGTGCTCCTGCCACTTCGCCTCGTGCCATGTGAGCGGAGTAGCTTGTTTTGTATCTTTGAATAATAATAAAATCTTTTATTTTCTTAATAAAAAAATATGTTTACAAATAGTAAAGGGCATGCAAATTATAAAATTAATTACATTGTTATATGTAATGAATCAATTTATACAAACTAATTAAATTCAAGTAATAAATCATAAATTCAACTAATAATTATTTCATTTGTAATTTATTAATTTAATAAGGACCTCTTTAGAGTAAAGGCCTCATCTAGTTTTCTGTGACGGTCTGCCACGATTTCTCAAATTTATCTTTCTTGGCCACCTGTCCACGTTCATTCGGCAATATGGCCAGCCCACTTCCATTTAAATCTTTTACAGTGTTCTAAAGCTTTGTTTGTTGTTTTTCTTACGAGTACATCTGATTCTGTTCTTCTCTTTTTATGTTTTAAATTTAGATTTAGAATGCAAACTCGAGTGACTTCCAGCCTCCCGAACAAGTCTAACAATATTCCGAGGATTTGCATATAAAAACCTGAGTGACTTCTTAGTGATAGAAGCACAATTATTGGTGATTTGGTAGATGTTATTTTGTTGTGATTTTTGGTCTAATCGGTACCTATTGTCTGTTACTGGATGCAGTTGTTGACTTATCGGTGGCTCTTCTACTAGTAAACTGAACAACTCTTCCCAAGAAACCTTAGATACTGATCAGCTGATTGTTTTATATAGTAAGTTTTAATTTTTCTTTTAAACGACGAGCTATTACTGTAAAGTTATTGCGGAGGATTTTTTAATTATGATTTACTCACAGTTTGTAAGCCCTTGGCATAGCTCAGTGAAGTAGTCGTAACGTTGATCACGCAGGTTAACTCACACCCATTACCTAGATGGATTTAACTGGTAGTGACCTTTTCTCGTGCGTTTCCGTGCTTCGCAAGGCACGTAAAGCCGTTGGTGGCGGTTGCTATCACCGGATGGCAGTCGTTAAGCCGTGTCCGATGCCTTACAGGGGGCTTGAACACTTGTGACAGTGACGTTCTCCACACTATCCCTACAACCTCCACTATCCTGGACTTGGCCCCGTGCGTGGACTGTGGAGCATGACCTCACCTTCCCGACCTTGAGAAGACACCCGTGCCTCAGCAATTTTGGGTCGTTATCGAAGCCCTTGGCATCGTCTCGCCTGACGGTAAGTGACGATGATGCCGAAGATGGAAGCGGGCTTACCTAAATTCCCCATCGCAATAGAGAATTGGTTATCTTATTTTAAAGTCGGAACACATCAATGCTGTTAACATTGATGTTTTGCAGCAAGACTTCGATAAGATGGTGGTAGCTAGTTAGACGGGCGTGGAAAATGCACTTCCACCAGCTAAACCGAGTCTGACAAGTTCGCCGCGAATTGAACCCTCGCCTGAATCCTGATGTGAAGCTTATGGATCTAACCATTGCGCCACGGAGACGCCCTGTATGAAACGAGAAAGGAAAATAAAATTCCTTTATAACACAAACTAATATTTGTTGCAGATGGTGCTTACTATAATAACTTACGAGCTGGTTCTGATGCAATTTTCCGGAGTTTGAAAGAAAATGTCCCTTGAAGCAGTCTCCCTAACGTTGTTGAAAACTATGTTGTCTAGCTAGACAAAACATGGTTTTTGTAATACCTAATACCTATTTCATGTGTTTGGTTAAAAAAAAACGATTATTTTGTTACTTGAAATTTTAAATGTTTAACTTGCAAAATAAACTTAAGGTCTGTTTTTAATGGATTAAACAATATCTTTATATATAAAATTCCTATGGGAGTGTGTTTATAAATTCTGTCCTAAACGGCTTGCCCGATTTTGATGAATTTTTAACAGCGTATCGGGTACAACTATAGCCAAAAACCATACAGGTGACCCTATAATTATTTAAAAAAATTATCAAAATTGATGAAGCCGCTTAGGAGACAAAGAAAAACAAACACATGCACACTAGAATTTTAATTTCCGATCAAATTAAAACCAAGACACGGAAGTTGCGAGTGCCCATGTAATACACTAGAAGTTGCGCTAGAAGGACGGGTTTCTAAGTAGGGTTGCCAAATAAAATGAAATAAAAGTTACTCTCTAAAGTAGAGTTGTGAGAAGGACGGGATTGTTAGTAGGGTTGTCAAATAAAATGAAATAAAAGTTGCGCTCTATCTATACTAGGCTTGTGAGAAGGACGGGATTCTAAGTAAGTAGTGTAAATATGGGGGTTCTGGACCAACGGTGCGAGTGAGAGAGAGAGAGAGAAGATACGAAATCCTATGTGTTAGAGCGAGACAGAGCGATGGTGTGAGTGAGAATGACGTCATACAGTGCGAGTGAGTGAGGGGTAAGATGCGATACCGCATGTGTTAGAGCGAGACAGAGCTATGGTGTGAGCGAGAATATGCGTAGGCGTAGTGGGCGTGGCCACCTATCAACCTTGGCATCGACCAATCACAGCGTCAGCTGCTGTCAACATGACAGCTGTCAAAGTCAAACATGGCAGCTGTCACAACTGTCAATGACACCTGTCATTGGACTGTTATGTCAGCTGTCACCTGCAGCAAAGTTAGCGAATGTGTGAATATAGATGGCGTTAGTGAGAAAAAAAACATTCGTTTGGTTAGATTTGAATCCACCGCCACCGCCGCGGCGGCTCTAAAGTGACGCGAGTAGCTACACCGCAGAGCCACGGCACCTGATAACGTTAGCAATGAAATATTGATATACATGGGTGATTATTATGACGTATGTGCGTGTGTGTGGGGAGTAGCACACCAGCCATCGCATGTTCACAATTTCCGTTTTATAAGGTAGTAGTACCTATGAGAGAGATGGATAGACAGACGAACACATGCCGCGGCCCGCCAAACAGTTTTGCGCCAGGTGTTCCCATATGTCTACTCTACTAATAAATGTATGAAGAGTTGACTTTACAACCTTACCTACTACTACTACTACTATGCAGCTGATATTCTATTCAGGAGATAACTACCTACGACGTGCGAGACAGACAGACGAACACATGCTGCGGCTCGCGGCGGGTGGCTGGAGGCGCTGAATGATGCGGATAAACATGGTACTACTATCTGTTTACTAATTTGATGATGATGGAATACAATATTGCGCGGCGCAGTACCAACTCTAGATGATAATGTTACACACATACACCGCTAGATGGAGTGTAAGCAACACGCTGCGCTGGTAGAAAAATCCATTGACATTGCCAGGGTTCGAACCTGTGCTGTTCATATAGTGCGAGCATGTTATCCAACCTCGGCACCGGCACGGCGGGAGCCGGAATTAATTTGTTATCATGTTATGCTAAAATACTGATGATGATATTACAAAATTCCTTCTAGAATATTCCATTAAGACTATCTGCGATATAAATTAGTGAGAATCGAACCCCTAATCCACATGCAATGCACCTAACCACTGTGCCATAGGCGACGGCCTTCCCGAGTCTTATCAACGCGCGCGCCGCTCGCAGGCGGATGTGGGTAGCAGCTAGTATAAAGTTTAATAGAATTTACAAGAAACACCTTTTTAGGGTTTCGCATGCGAATCTTAAAAATAAAAAACCATTTTCATATAATAAGTATATACTTGTTTTTATTTCATCAACTTATAAAATAGGTATCAAACAAAAATTCGAGACAAAAACATGCTATTTCACAATCGACAATAGACGTTTTATCACACACTTGATCTAGAATAGCACTCGTTTCCTGTAGTGTAAGCGGCTGCCTATGTTTCAGATGTCTCTTGAACAAATTAATCCGATTTTCATAGGTCGCCCCGACTTTATGTAATCGTTGCATCTGTGCGCTAATACATCCCATAAGTTTCTCAATGTTTCTCCAATCCTCATGACTAAATACGATGTATTTTTCCGGGTGGGTTACTCTCGTTATTAATAAATCTGCACAGACATCCGGCCGGGGTGGTAAGTTGAAAACAGCTAGATTTCCAAAGCAGGTTATTTCCATCGGCATCTCGGGCGATGTAGGTGAGCTGGTGAAGAAATTTCTCTAGATATCTGCTTTCTCCACGAATAGTCCAAACCACTCTCGTTCAGATAGTTCCAGCTTCCCATCAAGGTTCACACAAATTGATAAATCTTGTGGTTTGTTCCCCACCGCCGCAGCCGCCTCCATATTATGCTGTGATAGTTGTAGAGTTAGGTATACGTATATAGAAGATAATTTCTGCTGCCCAGCTGCTGTTGGTAGACTGAACTGACTCTTACTTAGTTTACACTTCCGCCAAACCACAGATGGCGTGTATGAGGGAAATAAACCCATCATTTTTTATATTTAGAAAATTTGAAGACGTTTTATTTGCGCACTCTTCAAGAGACCGAGGGTAACTGACTTATTTTTTACTGTGTTATCTTTCGCACACTTCCGGTGAGTGCGGTATACTCAAACATAGAGTCATTGATGATAAGAAAGTAGGCTGTAGTGTTACCAGGAACATTCTCTTTAAAATCCAGCTCAACTTTGATATCGATAGCGCCACCTGCGTTGTAGGTATCGCACTGTCGCGATGTATCGATAACCACTAACGCACATTTTGTTTTATAGTGCGCAACGTCCACTTGTGGGCTACTATGTAAGCGATGATAGTAGTTTTGTTGAAAATTGGCGAATGCATCTAACAATAGCGGGTAGGAGCCCTTTTCAAAATCAGCTGAAAATGAGTCGTATGGGTAGTACTGAAAGTTCAAGTACACTTTACAGTTTGTTAGATTGCAGTGGTCGAATAGACTCATATCTTTCATCTCCTCATTTTTCTTGCCCGTTTGCAGTCCAATGATGACATAGCGAGGTTTCTCCAGTTGTGAGGTGATTTTAATTGTCCACACATGTTTTTGAGCGGATACTCGTACAGGTCCCAGGTGCGGAATGCGATAGGGATAGGTATATTTCTCTCTACATAGGTTATAAGTCGTAGTTTTTCCTTATCAGACACCTTAATGATTGGCACGTGGTAGATTATGATCTGAATGAAAAGCACTAATGTTGAATATTCTTGCAAAATGAATAATAATGTTGGTATAAAATTTAGGAATTTTAGAGATGTAAGTAGCAACATTCTAGAAACGATTATGAATATTATTTGTAATGGCAACATTGTGTAAAATATAACAGTTTAATGTTATATTTATTTATTATCTGGAATATTGTGTCTTAGCGATTAGATACAATTAAATAAAGTATTTTTATAAATAATCAACAAACTCAGAAGACAAAAACATAACATACATTGATATTTATAATAAGAAAATGTTAACTATTGTGTTTAATTTACTAGGTCTATGTTGGTTAGCCAATCATATTCGAGAACTTGGACAGTTGTCAGTTTGTTGTAACAATGTGTAGTGGACTCGATCGACATACATAAAAGGGGCTGTAATATCATAATCGGGACATTACGTGGGAGGCATTAGTCACGAGATAATCCAGTCAGTCGGTTCCACTGCCACCTGTATTCAATCCAGATAAGTACCTTAACCTGTAACCCTGTTTGATAAATTTTAGATAGTTTATTTAAAGATGATTGTAATAGACTTTAAGTATATTTATTTCCTTGGGCTTAGTGTTTCTTCTCGCTTTGCTACACTTCTTGTAAAATATTGGGTATACAAGTTCCACGTGGAGGGAACTTGTAATATGTAATTAAAATATAAAACTCTGATTATTAAAAGAATTACATTGACTTATTATATTACCAGATATTTCTTCTTTTATTTCTTACAATTTAAATGTATGACCCTAATTAGATTAGTACCTTGAACTAGGTAGAACTTCTTTTCATAAATTTCTTGATGTAGGTTAAATTTACTAAAAAATTGTATTTAAAACTTTCTATAATCTATCATCAGAAGTGCGATTCGCCCATTTTTTTTTGCCCAGAGATCTAATACCATTGTGTAATTTCAGGTGTCCTACTCGAATCTTATGGCCTCCCAAAGGCTACCAAGAATGCTGTTTCCTACTCCACACTGCGTCACGCCCTGGGATCATGTCGCCCTGCCTCTGCTGGACCCAAAGAAGTGACGCGTCACACACTGGTCATCACTGATCGGTTGCCACGTCGCGTCGTGACTCGTGGCGCCAGAGCATCGAACATCTGGGTGCCTATCTAATCGGCAGCGAGCTGCAAAAGCCGGTAATGTGTTTGCAAAAATGACGTGCAAATAGTTTAGTAAGTAGTAATAGTTTTATAACTTAAATAGCTCAACTTTTTATTATACGTAAAATACGAGTACTCTAGTTAAACTACAGTGGTGTAAAACTCTTCCAGCTTTTTTTTTTCTCTCTCCCATAACACGATAAAATTCGAGATATTACCCACAACAGTTATTATTTTGGTATCTAAAATACTGATTAGAAAAGGACTAGAATAGCTGACTAAGGACTACGACAAACTAAAAGACATGGATCACATAGACTATGACAAACAAAAAAATATGGATAGTGACACGAAGAGAAAAACAAAGGTGGCGCTGACCATATGGATCAGTCGTTACTTTGTGAACAGGTATGGCCGACAGAAGAGTTCAGTCCCGGTCGTAGTCGTCCGCCTGAACAGAACCCTTTTTTTGTTTAGACCGCAGATAAGTTACACTTTACCTTGGGTAGGTACCTGGTAGTAAAATTACATAATACCCGGCATTTCAAGAAAACATTACCGAATATCTTGGATCGAATAAAACATAAATAAAATTTTAGTGACCTCACACCGTACCACCCAAATTGTCGCTTGGATATCTATGGATAGCAGTCCAAGCTACCAAATTAAGAAGGCATGTTAAGCCTAAGGAGTGACGAGCATTTGTAATCCTTCGTACTAGACTAGTGATGTGACACATTTCTACGATGTGGCTTAAAATAGCAATAAATAAACTTTTTGTTGTATAAGAATCATTGACATTAGCACGGCTTCTTAGTGCTAACAATTGAGGAATTTCTTTTTGTAGTCTGTTATAGTTTTTTTAAAAAACTTGTTTTTTTTTTTTGCTTCAATAAAAAAGTCTTATTTTGCATAGTCAAGTTTCGTGTTTTCTTCCGGATGGGCCTGTTTTTCAAGATATACTACATTCTTTTATTCAAAACTTAAAACCTATGTCACTCAACACTCTGGAAAATCGTATGAATCTTACGACACCTCATACAATCTATCAAGCCGTTTTTGCTAACCCAGAGAAACAAGACTTATATACATAAAACAATAGCTTCCTTTTTAGTAGTTTGGTTAAAAAGTAAAGCCATGTCAATTTTTATTCTAATAATATTCCAATGAGTATTTCTATCGATATCGATAAAATTTGTACAAACATGGTATACATCCCTGGTTGACAGTGTGACAGAAGTTTGACATGTAAGGCTGTACGAGGCATGAGATCGGCATAACGATAAGAGTATACTCATCTCCTTTTCTCTTGAGGTTTAGTTTTGCGAAAGCAGCACAGCATTATCGTCGCAGGTTTATGTTAAAAATATTATATTTTACCTACAGAATAATTTCATATGAGCCGAATATACTACTTTTTAGGGTTCCGCACCACAAAAGAAAAACGGAACCCTTATAGGATTACTTTGTTGTACGTCTACCCGTCAAGACCTATCTCGGGAACGCGTGGAGGTATCGAGTTGAAATAAAAACCATGTACTTCGGTCTACAGTCTCTTGAAGCTGTGAAAAAAAATAAACTTCTAAGTTAACGTAAAAAAAAAATATACAGCCGTTTATGACGCAAAAAACGATTTCGATACTCACAAGGGAATCAAAATTTTTAGGGTATTTTCCATTGACCTAGAACTATGAAATTTAGCAAGTAATACCGTTTTATATTACAAGTATAGGGAAAAATCTGAAAACTATACATTTGTAATTGAATCGAAAACCTAAAAAACATTACGGAACCCTCGGTGGGCGAGTCCGACTCGCACTTGTCTATTCTTTGGTCTATTTTTTTTAATACTTGCTCTTTTTTTTTTTGATTTCGTCTTGACCGTACGAAACTTAAAAAGTTATTTGACGGATATTCAGTATGACTAATAAACATGCAATTTGTTTCAATGAATGACTTGTCGGACACGGACATCACTGATAGTTATTGAACTGGTAGCAATGACTTATATATTATCTGTCCAAATCTGTGACTGGTAGGTACTATTAATTGAAAGCGGATTTTTACATTCTTGTTTTATTATTTTTTTGGGTCAGACTGGCCGAGCAATTGTATTTTCAATAAAAAAAATGTAGGTAGATTTGTTAATAAATGGAAGTGGTTTAATATGACGTACCTAACCGTAAATAATTGATACGAGAATAAAGCTAAACTTGGTGGTCTAAAGCAGATAATTCATTTATAAAAGAAAATTTGATCAGAGTAACACAGTCACTGAGGCCGTAAAAAATAATAATAATTTTACATTTATTATTTTATTGACTGTCCCCTTTAGTACTCTTTATTATACTGTGCCTTTTATTCAACCCTAGATATTTCATTGTTTCATAGAATAAGAGTAAGTTCATGATGGATTAAGACTTTTTCTGTAGAAAAGTATCGAACTCATTGGCGCCTATGGCCCAAAGATAAATGCTTGACCTCGAATGGTAAAATGGTATGGAATATATTCAGTTGTATCCTGCATGTGCTGGGGGTTATATTTACGAGTAGCTTGAGTTAAAGAAACAATGGAATATCCTAGGGACTAATCGTTGATAGTTAGTACTTGTACTTATGTATGCCATGGATTACTGAAGGTGTTGCTACAAATATTTAATAATTCAGTGACCATTGTTTTTAAAAGTTTAGTATATTTTTTTAGAGATTTTTCACCATCCATTTTTCAATACATAAAAGCAATTGAAAGTATTATTTTTTTTTTTATTTAAAAAACTTTATAGCACCGTCATTTTCTTTTTTTATCATCATAGCTTTTATTTATTGAAGAGTGAGTTACATGATAATTGTCACAAATGATAAGTTACATTATGTAATGTATGGTTTTGCACGGCTTTGCCTTAGACTTATCCTATTGTCACGGTAGGAATACAACAAGAAATGAGTGATAGTATACAGGGTCTTCGGCAGATGGTTGAAAATACGAAAATGGGGGATAGGTGGGGTCGCCTCCCACCTATTTTGAGAATTTAAAAAAATCTAGGACTTGTAATTTTTTTTACAGGATTTTTTTTCCTTTTTTTAGAAATTTTGCCATTTTTATACCTTTGAACACATGTACCTTTTTGTTTTTTAAAGCTAGCTCCAAAATCTTTTTTTTAATAGACTTTTATAAGATTGTCGGCTCTAAAAAAAATTATGTTTGTTTCAAGTTATTGCTAAAAACAAAAATGTGGGCCCCCGAACTTAAAAAAAAAGTTGAACAAAAATTTAAAAGTCAACTTTGCGATGCATTTAAAAAAAAATAATGGGGCTGGAAGGCTTCTGTTTTTTTTAAAACATCTCTAAAGCTTAGGCTTTTGAATGGTATGTAATTTGTTTCGGTATATTTTTTGTAACCGGAGTTGTTAATTTTTTTTACTCAATTGTACCATATTGGAGTTAGCACTTCCATATGCCAATAAAATGTCCGCATATTCCGCATTGGTAAATTGAGCCATTTTAAACCACAACAAAGTCTTAACAAAACGTCTGATAATAACATAAAGTGACAAACAACAAAAAAACTTAACAAAATCACAAACACAGCAAAGTGAAATTAACGAAAACAAAAAAAAACGTTAACGTTATTAACGTTTGTGATTTTGTTAAGTTTTTTTGTTGTTTGTCACTTTTTGTTATTAACAGACGTTTTGTTAAGACTTTGTTGTGGTTTAAAATGGCTCAATTTACCATTGCGGAATATGCGGACATTTTATTGGCATATGGAAGTGCTAACTCCAATATGCCAATAAATGACAAAAGATAGCCATTATGTGTGTGCAAGAATGTAAAAAAACGTACCTGCTCTTTGTAACCGTCCCAACAGTAAGTATTTACATTATTTTCAACTTTGCATTTGATACATTTCACAAAACATGTAACTAGTGGAATTTCGTCAACATGGTCCAATTGAGTAAAAAAAATTAACAACTCCGGTTACAAAAAAGATACCGAAACAAATTACATACCATTTAAAAGCCTAAGCTTTAGAGATGTTTTAAAAAAAACAGAAGCCTTCCAGCCCCATTATTTTTTTTTAATGCATCGCAAAGTTGACTTTTAAATTTTTGTTCAACTTTTTTTTAAGTTCGGGGGCCCACATTTTTGTTTTTAGCAATAACTTGAAACAAACATAACTTTTTTTAGAGCCGACAATCTTATAAAAGTCTATTAAAAAAAAATTTTGGAGCTAGCTATAAAAAACAAAAAGTTACATGTGTTCAAAGGTATAAAAATGGCAAAATTTCTAAAAAAAGGAAAAAAAATCCTGTAAAAAAATTACAAGTCCTAGATTTTTTTTAATTCTCAAAATAGGTGGGAGGCGACCCCACCTATCCCCCATTTTCGTATTTTCAACCATCTGCCGAAGACCCTGTATATATGTGAATCAAAATAGAGAAAGAATTAAAAGGCTGTTGTGTATAAGTATCCTCGAAAATTGTGGATTTTCTCGGAGTTCTGCCGATATTAGAATGAAACTAACTGTGGCATAAGATAAGTGTCCTATTTGGCATCGCAATACAGCGCAACGCACAACTACGAGTACCTCTCATATACGCAGATTACAATCGGCACAGAATTTGTATATATGAAAAATACGTTGTTGTTTTTATACTTTATTTTATATTTTTACTGTGTGATCCTACATGTTTCTTGTTTACTCGTGTAATATTTTTTTGCGTCGAGTTGTAGTGTTGTGCCTACTAAATGTTTGAATCTTGGACCTTAAAAGCAAAGCTTATTTATACCCAGAGAAATGGGTTAAGAAGAATAAGTTAGAAAATGAGAATGTGGTATATTGTATACGTTATGGTGGCAATATTTTATTTATTTTTATAAACTTTTGGAATTCAAGTTAGCGTTTTGATTGAAGATATGTAATTAATATTTTATATTGATAATTTTGCAAGAATATTACATTTTTTTTTCTTATGAAATAGTATTCATAGTTATGAAAGTAAAGAAAAACGTGAATACATATCAAAGAATAAATAACAAAAAAAATCCCTCTTCCGTTCGCTGGTCTGCTATTGTCTGATGTTAATCTGGCTTCACTGGCAGCGAGTGTCGGGATTAACATGCAAGGGACAATTAGCTTCCCATATCCGCCCGCTGGTCTACCTGTTACTTGGTGGTAGCCTGGCTTCACTGGCAGCGGGTGATGGGGCTATCATGTCTAGTAACTGGTCTCCTTGAAAAGCAATGAGTTTTTACACAAAAAAAAGAGAAAAAACAGAAAGACTGAAAGAATTTATTTGCTTTTGACACAATGGTCATGGTTTTACAGTTTACAAATAATCTTAACCTTGTTTTCCATCCGCTGGTCTGCTTGTTGCTTGGTGGTAGCCCGTCTTCACTGGCAGCGGGTGATATATGGGGCATCATGTCTAGGTAACAGGCCTCCCATACCTATAACATGTTGTTGATACGTACTTTCCGACATTTTTCGCATTTGAAAATATTGTTGATTGGTATGTACTTCGAGAGCGAAGTACATATCAGGATGGCCGTGATAGATTATGATCTGAATGAAAAGCACTAATGTTGAATATTCTTGCAAAATGAATAATAATGTTGGTATAAAATTTAGGAATTTTAGAGATGTAAGTAGCAACATTCTAGAAATGATTATGAATATTATTTGTAATGGCAACATTGTGTAAAATATAACAGTTTAATGTTATATTTATTTATTATCTTGAATATTGTGTCTTAGCGATTAGATACAATTAAATAAAGTATTTTTATAAATAATCAACAAACTCAGAAGACAAAAACATAACATACATTGATATTGATATTAAGAAAATGTTAACTATTGTGTTTAATTTACTAGGTCTATGTTGGTTAGCCAATCATATTCGAGAACTTGGACAGTTGTCAGTTTGTTGTAACAATGTGTAGTGGACTCGATCGACATACATAAAAGGGGCTGTAATATCATAATCGGGACATTACGTGGGAGGCATTAGTCTCGAGATAATCCAGTCAGTCGGTTCCACTGCCACCTGTATTCAATCCAGATAAGTACCTTAACCTGTAACCCTGTTTGATAAATTTTAGATAGTTTATTTAAAGATGATTGTAATAGACTTTAAGTATATTTATTTCCTTGGGCTTAGTGTTTCTTCTCGCTTTGCTACACTTATTGTAAAATATTGGGTATACAAGTTCCACGTGGAGGGAACTTGTAATATGTAATTAAAATATAAAACTCTGATTATTAAAAGAATTACATTGACTTATTATATTACCAGATATTTCTTCTTTTATTTCTTACAATTTAAATGTATGACCCTAATTAGATTAGTAACTTGAACTAGGTAGAACTTCTTTTCATAAATTTCTTGATGTAGGTTAAATTTACTAAAAAATAGTATTTAAATTTTCTATAATCTATCACACGCGCCAAACAAGACGGGTGATTTCTATTTCCGGATGCTTAGCAACTTCCTTGGTGATTGCAGCATTGATGTTTGTATTGGCTCTATTTAAAACCAATTCATGTTTAGCATTCATTATCACCTTTCGATAGTCCTCAGCGAATCCGAGCAGGTGTGAGAGTGGCACCGTAAAGCTAAAGTCTCCATCTTCAATCACCTTTATCGCACCGGTATTCCACCCAGCGTTCTCCAAGGCGTTCTCCGTCTCTTTAGCGTACGAGATTAGACCCTGCATGGTGGATGTGACACCACAATTCTTGGTCCTATCAATTTCCACTCCATTCAATTCGTAGCGTATGTCTTGAAACAGGTAGGCTAATCCATTGTTGATGAAGGTGCACTCCTTGTTAATAGTGCCTTCTATTAAAATTTGGCTATCGCACGGCAACACTATCAGATCTTGGCGGTTGATACAAATACGAATCTCATCGTTGTTTTTGAAAGAGTTATTGTATGGGTTAAAGGTGTGATATTCAATACTCTCTATGCTATCATCAAACACCACACTCTCAGCTATATCTAAGATAGTGGATGACGACGACGACATGGCGGTACTTTAAACCCAATCGATTGCAAAAATGAGATATTTTCTTTAGATAATTTTTTAACAGCGGTAGTAGTAGGTGGATGTCTCCACTCACAATGATCACTACTTAATGTAGGTGTCACCTGCTTGCTCTCACTTTTATACACAATCATCGCACCTTTCTAATGTGCAATCATCAGTCTCCGGTCGTCACTCGGTCTGTGTGTACGCTCGTCGGTATCGTAAGATAAAATTGTGTGATTACCCTCAAAATGCAAAAGTGCAATACTTGTAACAAAAACATCACCAAAAAATCACCTGGATTGGAGTGCAGTAAATGTGAAGTTATTGTTCATGCTAGTACCACCTGTACAGCTTTAACGAACAAGCAACTCACAGCCTTGAGAGCAGCAGACACCCTAGAATGGGTATGTATGGACTGCCACCAATCATCTTCCTTCAGGAAACATTCCTTCATCACTCCAGTTGACAGTGATGATGGCGATGATGAGCTACCCACCCGGAAAACTGAAGCTGTTATAGATATTAAAAAACTCCAAGATCTGAATAAACAAGTTCATAAAATAGTCATGAAAGAGTTAGAAAACATCGTCAAATCCATACAGTTTGCAAGTGACAAAATCGATGAGTTTAATACAAGCCTGGATGCTGTTTTGCAAAAAGTTAATGAGCTGGAGAAGAAACAAACATTTCTGAAAAATCAAAATACCCACTTCACGACCAAAATTGCAGCTCTTGAACAACAGGTTCAGGAGTTGCAACAAAGCAAACTATTAAGCTTCATAGAAATAGCTGGTATTCCAAATACTGAAAATGATGTGAAAAAAATCATCGAAGATGTTGGAAAGATCGTCAAGGCCGAACCAAACGATATTAAAAGTATCAAGCGTGTACCTACCAAAAAAGGTAAACCGACCTTGGTTAACGTTGAGATGATCAATGAAGAGGCAAAGCTAAGATGGTTGAACTACCGTAAAACTTCAAAAATCGTTGTGTCAGACGTCATCCTGCAAGCGGAAGCAAGTATAGCAGCAGACAGGATATATATTCGTGAAGCGCTAACCCCATCCAATAGATACCTCCTAGGAAAAGCCAAACAAGACCTGAAGGCAATCTACAAATATGTCTGGTGTAAGGATGGTAAGGTATTAGTGCGAAAGGCCGAAAAAGATAAAGTGATCTGTATAAGAAGCGAGCGTGATATAGAATCTCTGCTTGGCTAATATAAGAATTTCAGATTATTTTTTTAGTATTATAACTGTTTATTAAACCTCCTCCCTAATTTAAAACTTAATTAGTTAATTAATATGGATATTACACTAGATAATATAACTGAATTACTTGAGTGTCCGCATTTGAATAGCTTTCAAAAATGTCTACCTAAAGACTCAAAAAAATTCACTGCAATACACGTTAATATAAGGTCCACTATTAAAAACTTTTCAAAACTAGAGACTATAATATGTACGTCAAATCACCCTATAGATCTTGTAGTATTAACGGAGGTTAACATTTGCGATCGCATTTGCTCACTGTATAGTATTGACGGATACTCAAATCTTAGAAAAAACAAAAAAGGTGGAGGTATCATTGTTTACGTATTAAATAAACATAAGTTTCACTTGTTAAACTCGACAACTATCCATTGTGAATCTATTGTTGGCAAAATAACGACACCCTCCAACCACGTAATCACCTTGTGTGCAGTTTACCGACCACCTTGCAAAAATAAAACTTCTTTTATTCACGAAATTAAACGCACTCTGTCAACGATAGATCACGATAACGATATCTTGTTTACAGGTGACATAAATATTGACCTAAAAAGCAACGATATACTCAAGAGAACATACATTAATACACTGTGTGAACTGGGTCTTGTATGCGGAATTTCAGATTATACTAGAATTGAGTCTAGAAATAACAAAATTTCAAAATCATGTATTGACCATATATTCGTGCGATCCCGCATACAAGACGTGCGCACAGCGGCACTCGGCACTGTACTGGCTGACCACAGAGTGGTAGCCGTTTCATTCCTCAGTCGGCGCTTTATACAGGCTGCTCCGTGCTTTATCAAACGCTTTAATAAAGAAATTTTGCGGCGAGAATTGGAAAACATCGACTGGAAGGTAACTGACGACATGCAAAGCCCACATGAAATTTATTGTTACATAAAAAATAATATTTCAGCATCCTATAAAAAATCTGAGTATAATCATAAGGTAACCACCTCAAAACGAAATATAAAACCATGGATAAATAACAAAATAAAAATAATGTCTGAGCAAACTGACGAATTATATTTAAAATGGAAAAAGGATATTAATAATATGATACTTAAAACAGAATATAAAATACAAAGAAATAAAACCAATAAGATAATTGAAAGATATAAAAATATTTACTATAAAAATGAAATTTTTAGATATAGAAAAAACCCTAAACAATTGTGGCAAATAATAAATAAATTATCTGGCAGATTATGTAGTTCTATTGATGAAATAATAATAAAACATTTCCAGGGATCGGGAAATATTAAACAAGTAGCGAATCAGTTTGCAAAACAATTTCAAGATAATGTAAAAGAGATAATTCCAAGCTGTAATGCTAAACTTTTGGATGAAGTTAGCTACAGGAAACCAATTGATAAATCTATGTTTTGTAAAAAAGCAAAAAATAAAGAAGTCTACAAATTAATAAGGGAACTGAATACAAATAAAGCTCTGGGTCTTGATGGAATAAGAGCCATAGATATCAAACTACTAGCCGATAAAATAACTAATTCAATTACACGATTAATTAATACATGACTGGTTGCTATCCGGATGAGCTGAAAGAGGGTGTAGTGCGACCTATTTATAAAGGAGGTGACCATAAAAGCTATTGTAACTATCGTCCAATCACAATATTACCAGTAATAGACAAATTGGTTGAAAAATTCTACAGTAATCAAATACACAAGTTCTATAAATCACACAATGTACTAGCACCTAACCAATATGGGTTTCAGCCCAAAAAAAGTACGACATCACTTCTTTCGCAGTTTACTGATGAGATCAACGCCCTGCTCAATGTCAAAAACCATGTGCTTTTAGTTTTTATTGATTACAGCAAAGCGTTTGATACTTTAAAACATGACATTCTAATAGACAAGTTAAGTGATAGTGGGATTCATGGGTATCTTCTAAACTGGTGCAGGACTTACCTTGAAAATAGATCTTACAAGGTTAGGATCGATTCTGCCTACAGTGACAGAATTAATGTTACGGAGGGGACAGCACAAGGTTCTGTGTTAGGACCCTTGCACTACTTGGCCTATGTTAATGATATGAACAATGTAATAAAACACTGCAGCATTTATCAATTTGCAGATGACACTTGCCTTATTTCAGCTGATCGTCACATAGATGCCGCCGAAAGTAAACTACAAAAAGACTTCGAGTCCTTATGTAGGTGGTCTCATGATGCTGGTCTCGTGCTCAACTCTAAAAAAACGAAACTAGTACACGTACATTCTAGCCATAATCATTGTAAGAAAGTTGTGCAGATTATAGCTCACAGCCATGATTGTCTGCATGCGCGCGCTGACAATGGTGGAGCAATAGTATGCCAGTGCCAACCTATTGAAACTGTACAACAACATACTTACCTTGGTTTGATTATCGACTCGAGATTTAACTGGACTAGTCATATTGATAAAGTTTGTGATAACTTACGTGCAGTAATGGCAAAGTTTTACATAATTAAAAATAGAATTCCATACCCTGTGTTGCTATCCATGTACAAAGCACTCGCGGAAAGTATTATATCCTATGGACTAAGTAGTTATGGTAGAACCTTTAAAACTAATTTGGATCACATTTACAAATTACAGTATAGAACACTAAAAATGATAGTTCCCTACAAAATTAAAAACAAAGCCACAAATGAAATAGACATATTTAATTATTGTAAAGTAATGCCAGTTCACACAAAATTTAAATTCACTATTCTTAAGGAACAATTTTTTAACACTAATATTCAAAAACCAGTAAAGCATTCGAAAATAACCAGACAGGTTATTAATAAAACCTTAACTGTTCCACGATATTCTAATTTCTACGGCAAAAGGGTGTCTGCCTACATAATACCCAAATTAATCAATAACCTCCCAAATACTTTAAAATATAACATTACAAAGAATAACAAATCGCGTCTATTAACAACACACTTTTTAGAAAAACAATCTAATAAAAACTATGCAAATCAAAGTTACAACTAATTTTAGTTATAGTTTAAATAGTCAAACTTCTTGCAACAGCCTGTATATGGTGGATGATGAGATCGTAACCGGCCGACATCACTGCTATGCGTGTATAGATGTAACTCTGTGCAAATTTCCTTGCCTACCGTCATAACATTTTGTTTGTCTTTTATTTACCTTTATTTATAAGTTATTGTAGGTAACTTTTGTGTTTTATTGTATAATGATAATTTGATAATGCATGCATGACTGGAGAACAGTATTGAGACAAACCTTATTAAGGTTTAACAATACTGCATAATATTTTGTTAACATGTAATTTTGTAACGTAAATAAATAAATAAATAAAAAATAAATAAATCGTAGCGATATATTTTCACCTTGAAAATTAACCAGGTCACCGCGTTCGTTGACAATGCGCACCTTAATTTCTTGTATAGTGTTTCTCTTGATTGGTAAATAGATAATATTCGAAGGGGTCTCCACTATCTGATAGCCAGGCGGGACGGTAGGTGAAAACTCGTGAATCACATGCGATGGCTCGTTATTGATGAATGAACCCTCCACTATGTTGCACTCTATTCTTATAGTATGCGTTATCAGTATATCAATCTGTTTATCGGACCAGTGCATCATCTTGGGGTTAAGAACTCGCGGTGAGAAGCCTAAAAGTGGAGCGATAGAGTTCTTTTTGTTGAAATAAACCTCATATTTACCTAAATTACTGTACTCACCTGAGTACACTAAGCATTTCGCTGTGTTTACATTCGCCTCCAACTCGAGTATACCTCCACTCTTCGCATCTCCATCGGTTTGAGCCTGAGCAATCATTTGCTTGTACAGGTTCTTGATGATATCGCGCAGTTCATAAGTCCCCTCGGGCACCTTAAGTATTTTATAACCATAATGAAATAAATTATTACTTTTATCCACATTAGGTATGGAATTGAATGTCTTAAAATAGACCAAAGCACATTCATAGTCCCCATTGTCTAGTTCTAGCGGTGTAAGAAAATCCGCAGACAACTCTGAGCTATTACTGTTAAGGGAAATTGTAAAAGAGTGCGGCATGTTTAGGTATTTGCGTGGTAATGATCAATAATAAACTCTCACATCGGTTTATATATAGATATATTTTGAACTTACTTATTAAACATTCTATGGGTATAGGTGGTTAAAAACTTTAAACATAAATGTCCACAGTTTTTAGCGGTGAAACGTTGAACTCTATCATAATTATACTCTATGTGTATTTTGTTCTTATAACGAACAAACTCCAACGGAGGCCTCAAGTCTCCATAGCTATCAAAATACATGCAAATATTGTCTTTTTTCACATAGGTAACCCAATGTGTTCCGGGTCCTTCTCGATTATCCAAGTTGATAACACCTGTTTCGCAGCGATGTGGAGCGGTGTTCGGTAGACTGTCTCTCATGAAAACACCTCTGAAGAAAGGTATTCCCACCTTTTTAACATACTCTCGGATATCATTATCGGTGAGCACCACCGCTCTTAGTAGTTTTTTGGGGGTGCTAGGTAAAGCCCCATCCCACGTTTGTAAGGAGCCACATACAATCCTTTTCCATTGATGACCTTTCCCCCACCACCGCTTTTTCCACTCGCCATTTCATAAATGTTTTAAGCCGCGGTGGTGACACCTCCCGCAAGGGTTCCAGCAGCTGCTAGTGCACCTAATAGAAGAATAAGCGGTAAGAACCCTCCTCTTTTAGGCACGGGTATGACCCTTGGCATCTGAATCGTTTTTCCTCTAGCGTATTGCTTAGCGACTTTCACGGCGGCACTCAATAGCGCAGCGGTAGATGTTGTATTTTTCTTTTTAATTTTATTCTTCATAGCCTTGCGGGTAGCACCAATGACCCTTGATATGGGAATCCCATCCCACGCTTGACTTTGAACTTCATTGCTTTATTCACAGCAAGGCCGGCGAGTCGCTCTGATAAATTCGATGATTCACGCCAACGTTTTTCAGCGGCGGTTGCTAGCTCCAAATCGACCTTATGTCTCGCCTCTAAGGATGAATTTTGTGCGTACGCAATATCGTGTAATTTACAGGCCTCGTCGAGGGGGTTAATGCCCCGATCACCACGTGATAACCGTTTCTTTAGTTTGGTTCCTGGCCCACAATAGTTATAACCGGGTATGTGGAGTTCAAACGGAAGATTATTGATAACACTATTTAAGAGTCCCAATCCACGTTTAACCACTTTAACTTTTCGTTTCATAATGCACTAATATGATGTGTGTAATCGCCTTAAATAGAAACATTTATTAGTCGTGTGCAGGTGAAGTGATTACAACAGCAGCAGCAAGGTGGTGGTGGTGAGGAGTCATCATCATCAGAATTGTTATTGTTGTCATCATCTTTCTTAACCTGTTGCTCACAGCTAGTTTCAGATTGCTTCTTCTTGGTTAGGTTAGGTTAGGTTTTTTTTTTTTTTCTACTACCTCCAACGTAATAGGTGTCTTTTTTCATCTGGGTTACTCTTTCATTCCAGTTCTCGCTTTTATTCTTCTCGCACTTTTATTCTTCATACTTTGTCTTTCTTTCATTCATCATCTTTTGCAGCTTTTCATGGGTGGGACTCCCATCTACTTGTTTCCTAGCAACTACTGTCTTACTTTGCTTACTTACTTATTTTTATTCTTTTTTCCAGCTAATTTCTTACTTACTTACTTATTTATTTATCCCATTTCTTTATTTCTTCTGTATTTTTTAGGGGTTTTGGAGACAACTCAGCAATTTTTATTTTATTTTACAGGTTCTTAACTATTACTTTACAACATCTTATTCTTAAAATATATAATACCTACTTATTACAATGCTATTCTCTAATATTTAACATAATATTATGTTAGCATTTTTGCTTACACGCTTTTGTTCCTTTTTATAACTTTCTTAGCAGTGTTATAACAAAAGTTTAGAAATAATTCTCTTTTCGTACTACTCTCCATCACCTCTGGTACATTTTCAGGTTTTAACTGGATGTTCAGTTGGGCTTCTACGTTATATCTATCCACTGCGTAGACGGGGCATTCAAACAGAATGTGACGGACGGATTCTTCAGCTCCTGGATCACAGATGCACGATGGGCTCTCTTTACACTTGAAGCGATTCAAGTATTCCGAGAACCCACCATGCCCCGTCATTATTTGGGTGCTGATGATGTTATAGTTTTTTGAAACTATTTATTTTGAGCTTTGTTTTGACTATTATTTTATTACTATTCTTGACTATATTAAATTGACAGTGGTCTTATTGGGCCACTCACCTGACTCTACCTAGTTATATTCTCTCAGTTATTATATCTTTTCTTGTTGTAATTAGTTGTTAATAGTTATTAGTATTAGCTCTAAGTTAAAAAGTATAAATAGAGTTCGTGTCTCTATATTTAGAGACAAAAAATGTTCTTAGATTAGATTTTTGTTTTTAATAATTATTAGTATTAGTTCTAAATTTTTATTGTTTTTGTTGACTTCTGAAAATTGACAGCGGTCTTATTGGGCCCCATAAAGACTACCTAAATTTATATTTCTGTTTTTATTGTATTATTGTTTTAGTCCTTGTTAGTGTTTAGTAGGACTTGATAGCTCTACATTTCGCCTAACCTAACGAGTGACTAGGTAGTCGACAAATATTTTTATTTATATTTTATATTTCAAAATTTTATATTGTTTTGTTTTGTTTCATATTGTTGACGCATACCTCCATCATGTTCACGTCCAGGACTCCCCCGAAAGCGACCGGAGTCGACGCTAAAAAATCACCTTCCAAACCTGGACCGAAAACTAACGTTAGGCGTAGCATACACGAGTGGGAGACTTCGTGCACCGACTCTACCTCAACTATGAGGCAGATTGGCACCACGAACGCCAAAGCACGCCTGACGCAGTCGACGGATAAATGTAAATCCTCCCCAGGTGCCAAGGCTAAAAATAATTATGACAATGGCAGCCTTTTATCTTCAGACTTTGAAGGAGAGGGTCGAGCAGGATGTTCCAAAGTACTGGGCCGCCAATGGAGCCCTGGATACAGCCCTTGTTTGTAGATTTGCAGTACTCTTCGCCCCCGTACCTCACCACAACACTTCTGTCCCTCAAGTAGCTATCGAAGACTCGTCTCAAGTTCAGAGGACACCCCTCCTCAGCCAGTCGGATTCTTATGACTGGCCACCAGGCGCTATCGAAGGCCCCCTCTATGTCCAGCGATACTAAGGTGACAATTTTCTTTTGTTTCAACTTACTTTGTATATGTTGTATCAGGTCATAGAGGGAGTCCTCAGTGCTCCTCTGTGGCATGAACCCGTACTGGCTGGAGCTTATCCTCGGCAATACGTAAAACTTGAGACGAGCCACCAACATCTTTTCGTAGATCTTACCCAGAATAGACAGTAGCCCTATAGGTCTATACGCTTTGGGAGTAGTGTATGTATCTTTCCCCGGTTTCCTTAGGATTATTACCACGGCTTTCTTCCAGGTTTTTGGGAAGTGGTGGCACTCTAGACACTTGTTAAGAAAAGTCAGGAATAGGTCAGGGTCTTTATTTATGACTTGACAGCAGATATCAGCGGTAAAACCATCCGCACCTGGGGCCTTTTTAGGGTTGAAGGACTCGCTTGCTTGTACCAGTTCAGCCATAGTAAATGATGGATCGCATAGAACATCTTGTTCTCCATTGTTTACTTTCTCGGCTTGAAGTCTGGTTTGGCTGTGTGAGGCGCTGTCACTGGTTGCGAGGTCGTCCGGGTAAAAAGTTTCCGCTAAGAATTTAGCGGAACCCTCTACGTCCAATGCCTCGCCGTTCTTTTCCAGTGGCAACTCCTCATCCCTGCGTTTTGTCCTTCCAATAACCCTATAGATCCCCTCCCAGACCCCTTCCCTATCCTGTTTACAACAGAACTCCTTCCAGCTCTCGGTCTGAGCTTTAGCTGCCTCTAGTTCGTATATTTCTTTCTGTTTGAGATATTCCTCAATGACCTTCGATTTCCGGATCGGGGCGGCACACCTTATTCTGCGTTTCTTGGTAACAACTTCCTTTTTTAGGGTAGCGAGTTTTTCGGACCACCACGGCAAAGCCTTCAATTCTTCTTTTGCTTTTTTAGTAGGTATAGATTGGGCGCAAGCGTCTTGTATGGCTTTAGTTAGATTGTCTGCCATATTGTCAATTTGTTCTATTGCGCTTATTCTCTCTATACTTGTTCTTGTGACATTATGTACGAGCATGGACTCGCCCAGTTTTTCACGAAATTTAGACCAGTCTGCCTTTTTTGTGTTGTATCTCCTGGTGGTCCTGGATACTTTGATACTCACAGATTTTTCTAATTTTATATCGAAGACGATGCCGTTATGGTCCGAACTCGTGAGGCCCTCATCAATTTTCCAGTTGTCTACCAAGTTCAGCATGTCTGCCGAACAGGCAGTTATGTCGACATAACTACTGTAACGCTTCCCTCCCCGGATGGTATCGAAGGTTGGGGTATTCCCATTATTGAGGATGTGCAGCTCTAGCTCACCGAGAGCTCCCAGCACGTCATCTCCCCTATGGTCGTTCGACGGGCTTCCCCACCATACGTTTTTAGCATTTACATCGCCTCCAACAATTAGCTTCTTAGGTTTGATTTCGCGCTCTATTACTTTTAGATGGGCCAGATATGGGTCGAGGGTTATCGGCTCCGGCTCGAAGTAGAGGGAGGCTAGTGTTACCTCCCAGGCACTGGTTCGAAGCCCCACCACCACGATGTTGTTGGTGGTGAGTTCCGGGTACTGTATGACGTAAATGTCAGAATCGAAGACAGCTATTGCCGCTTTTACAGTACCGTCTCCTGTGTCAGTGCTCTGGAAGATTCTCGCTCCTTTAAAACTCCTCATTTCCTTTTAGTTAGGTTAGGTTAGGTTTTTTTTTTTTATATCTTGCACCTCCAAAGGAATCGGAGTCTGTTTTTTCTGTTTCTCTTTCATTCTAGTTCTCGCATGTATACCTCTCGCACTTTCATTCTTCATACTGTGTCTTTCTTGCATTCATCTCTTTTATTCTGTTACGGGTGGGAGTCCCGTCTATCGTAGCTATACTTTTACTTTACTTTTCTTTATTTTACTTTACTTACTTTTCAGGATATATTTTTATTTTCAAATAAGGGTAAATAACTTCGCAATTCAGTTTTTACAAGGTTTTACAATTTTCTTATCTTATGTACTATTATATTTTTACACCTTATTTCTATACCATTTTACACATTTCTAATTTCTTATATTTTATCCTAATTCTTTTATTACTATTACAATTTATTACTATGTTATTTCATATGCTGAGGAAAATATACTCAATATATCTTTTCAGCATAAATTAGTTTACTTATTTCTCTTAATTGTTATCTTAGCTATTTTAACACAATAATCTAAAAATACTTGTCTTTGTTTACTTAACATTATTTCTGGTATATTATTTACAGTTAATTCTAATTCTAATTGTTGTTCCAGCTCATATCTCTCCTTACCGTAAACCGGGCATTCTAACAGTGTATGGGGAACAGTCTCTTTGGTGTCGGGTTCACATATGCACGATGGGCTCTCCTTACACCCGAATCGATTCAGGTATTCTGAGAACCCACCGTGCCCAGTCATTACCTGTGTCGCAACAGCCGTGGTTTCAATTTTCCGGACAACCGAGTACGCAGCAACCGCGTCGGGGAAAAAGATCTTAGTAATTCCTGCCGTCTCGCTATCCCTGTACCTTAGGTTCCACTCGTCCAGCGAGGCCATACGGATGCCTCGCTTCACGTATGAAACCGGGCACGGTTCATAGTCGAATGTGCGTTTGGAGCCCACAGCGGCCTCTTTGGCTAGCAGGTCTGCGCGTTCGTTTCCCTCCATTCCGGCGTGGGCTTTAATCCAGTACAAATGTACGTGCTTTCCTTGGTTTTTAGCCTGTTTAAGATTTCTTCGAGCTTCCATTGCCAGGGGATGGAGGGAATTTATATTCGTTACAGTTTGAAGTGCTGCCATTGAGTCGCTGTAGACTCCATAACTAGTTGCTGCGGTTTTTAGTTTTTAGTTCTGCTTGGTAGACTGTACAGTAGGACGGTAGTGTAAGCTTGAGGGCACGAGTCTCGGATGCGCCACTCCATATGGATAGCGCTGCTCCAACCCGGCCCTCAATCTTACTCCCGTCGGTATAGATGCAAAAGTCGTGTTCGCTATGTGTACTTAATTGATCTTGATCTGCCAAGCCCGTGAACTCCAGGCCGATATGTTCTGCGGGATGTGGGGAGTCTATTGCACGTGCCGGCCGCTCGACTTCTCTGTTGGCTAGTCCTGGCTGGGGCACCCCTCTCCTCGCCTCGTATAACGCGGCCGCTTCGCGGATCCGTAAATCGAGGGGGAGCATCCCAGTCAGGACCAGTGCTGAGTTTAGGGACACAGTTTTGTAAGCTCTGCACATTTTCTGTGCAAAGCCTCTTTGCACTGCATTAAGATGTTTAATGATCCCTAGTTTGGAGACAGCCGGCACCCATGCGCTCGCAGCATACAAAATAACCGGTTCAGCTGTTGCAACATAGATAGAGAGAGGAGGGTAGTAGTCGAGTCAACATCAGCTGCGTAAATTAATTGTTTAAAATATTACTTAACATAGATCGAATAAAGAATAACTTGTCTAACCTAGTGCAAACAAACAAGATACCAGCCAATAAGTGTTATCTCTAAGGAATACTAGTGTTAAATCCGAATATCATACTAATTTGTGAACGACCGATTTTTTGATCTTGTTCTTTGAAATATTGACTACCGAAGCACCATCTTCACTTTAATTGAAACTGTAAAAAGGGAGGCATATACGCAACCATCCATCGCTCTAATATACAGGTATGTCACATATTAAATCAATCATAACCTATAATTAATAAAACTGTATTAATCATAATTATCTCATACAAAGAAAACTGAAGTGGCTCCACCTGATAAATTTCTATAGAACCACGACAGCCTGTAAACAGCTACGAACATATCGATTGATTGACATCAACACACCTTGATAGTATTAGATCGAACACTTCATTATACAATACCTCACCGTAAGGTGGCGCACCAATGTGCAAGCTGTTGCCAGCAGATACTTGATAGGCGATTCCTCGAGTGTTCACTATGTAATCAAAATTATGATTTAGAATGCGCTAACGTTCCTGAAAAACGATTCTATAATACGATGACGCCTGAACACAAAATCGCATGGAAATGCCCCCTATGCCGGAGTAAAGAACCGGAAAGCGATAAATATACCACACCGATTCGTAAACTGCTGGACCCACACCATATAGATACGCCTTTAGATAACAATGCGATATATATACATGACAGTGGTATTCTCGATCAAAATGTAACAAAACGAAGACCACGACTCCCTCAATCAATTTCCCCAACTACAAACAGTTCAATCATCGATCTACAAGGAAATGCAACCACATCGGAATTTAAAGTAGATGAAACTTCAAAACCAAACAAACAAGAACAAATCACACTACAACAGTTTACTGTTCTTCTCCAAGAAAACAATAAATACATATTAACACAATTTCGAGAAACAATTAAAGACCAAATTGAAATGGCTATAACCCAACTACAAACAGAGAATAAACATACATATGAAAAAACAAAAAAAGAACAAGCCGAAATAAGACATGAAATAATGACATTAGACCATAAAATACAAAAAATGCAACACCAATATTCCTCACTACAAAAAGAAAATGAACAACTCCGTACACAGATACAAGATCAAAAGGCAAACTTTAACCCAGAAAAAGTGAAAGATGTCAATGAAAGGACATTCGTACTCCATGGACTGGAACAAAACCATTGGGAAACTGAATCTCAACTAGCCGAACGAGTGTCACACATTATGTATGAAATATTAAACATAAACATTATTGGGTATATAGACTCAATTAACTTTATTGGAAAAAACAAAGGATACAAAAGACCAATAAAAATAGAATTGATCAGTAGAAGAATGAGAAATTACATAATAGAGAATCAGAATTATTTTAAAGTTGCGAGCATAGGAGTATCAGAGTACCTTGATGAAATCACCCTGCGAGAAAGAAGAGAACTAAAACGTGCTCTTATCACAGCTAGAAAAAACGGACACCATGCTATCATACGACAGAATAAGCTGATTATAAACGGACGGGTATCTTCGATTGGCGAAGAAAGTGAGGCCCCACCTACTCTATCACAAACATTCAATTCAAATGTAAACCTACAGGACTCGGATACAAAGTATAGAGACTCTACAGCTACGGCTATGACTACGAGAAACCAGAGTGATTATCAAAATATTCAAACACAAAACATAAACGAAAACCCAACACAAAGGCATTCCTTTCGAAAAAATTGAACAATGCCAATTATCTAGTAAAAAAATTAACAACGCTAAAAACTTTAAGAACGATCCTGTAACTATGAAAATGTTTCCTCTCGAGGCTAAGACAGCGCAATTCAGAATACTTTTCCAAAACACTCAGAGCCTATACAATAAACAACACATCTTAGAAGCTTTTCTGAGCCAAGAAAAAACTTATCATGCTGTGTGTATTTCAGAAACTTGGCTATCACGTGGAAAACTAGATTTAATAGAATTTGCCGGATATAAAGTCGCTGCATCATACTGCCGAGAAAACCGTGAAGGCGGCGGCGTGTGCATCTTACTCAGAGAAGATATCAATTGTGTAGAAAGAACAGAGATAATGGATATGTCTATAGAATATATATTAGAATTGTGTGCTATTGAAATACCTGATTTAAATATTTTATTAATAATAATGTATTGGAACAAAAGAGAGGAAGACGTATTTTACAGACAAATGCTTACTATTTTACAATACATATACAAAAAACATAATAAAATGAACATAGCTATAGGCGGAGACTTTAATGTTGATGTTTTAAAAAGAAATACCGAAACCAAACGACTCCTAGATTTGATGACCGAATATAATTTCACACAACTCATTAAAAAACCAACCCGGGTAACCAAAAAATCCTCGACATGTCTGGATCTAGTATTTATAAACTTTGACAAAAATGCTGTGTACTCTACAGTAAAATATTTTGGTTTTTCAGACCACAGGGGAACAATATTATATGTAAGCGAAAAAAATCAAAGAAAGTCGATTAACTGGCACGTAGAAAAACGATTCTACAATCAACGCAATGTTGAAAAATTCAAATTAAACTTAAAAGAAGTAGATTGGTCCAAATTTTTCTCTAATGAAAACTGTGTCAACGTAAATTACAACGCGTTCAGAGACAAACTGACGAGCATCTTAAACGAATGCATTCCAAAACAAAAAATAAAACTAAAAGAAAAATTCAAAAAATATTGGCTCACTAAAGGAATCAAAAACTCGTGTAAAAATAAGAGATTATTAAAAATTCTCACAATAGCAGCTGAAAATCAAATACTGAACGGGTACTACAAAAAATACGAAAAAACACTGAAAAAAACAGTCATAACGGCAAAAAGACTACACTACAAAAATAAATTAAAAAGTTCGAATAATAAGGTTAAAACAATGTGGAACATAATAAATGAACGCACCAATAAAATTAAAAAAAAGGAAAAACATAGTGTCAAATTATTTTTTAATAAAAACTTAATTACTAACATAAAACAAGTCGCAAACACATTTAATTCCTACTTTGCATCAATAGGAGACGCAAAGAAGTTTGCAACTCAGCCATCCACAATGACGTCATCGATCAGCTGCGCGGGCGAAACACTGACAGCTCCGCCGCCCTCGCAGCCTGCGCCGCTGGCCCCGTGCGGCCGCCCCGTCCTTCACCCCACACTTACAACCATGTACCTAAGACCGACGAACACTCGCGAAATGTACAAAATCATAAAAAAACCTTAAAAACAAACATAGCTATGGTTCTGACGAATTCCCACCATACTTAATAAAACAGTGTGCTGACGAACTGACAGAGCCTCTATGCTTCTTAACTAACCAGTCCTTTACAGAAGGTATATTCCCAGACTCCTTAAAAGAAACGATAGTAAAACCAGTTCACAAAAAAGGATCGAAATCAGACCCAAATAACTATCGTCCCATAGCCCTTCTATCAACTTTTTCAAAAATATTAGAAAAGGCTATGTATGACCGGGTTTACTCATTCTGTGAAAAGTTTGAAGTATTCGACGAAAGCCAAAATGGATTTCGCAAAAACAAATCTACTACCCTGGCCGTCTATAAATACATCCAAGAGGTAATAAATATCATAAACAACAAGAAATACGCAGTAGGTATTCTCCTAGACATGACAAAAGCGTATGATAAAGTCCAGCACAAAATCCTGCTTAACAAGTTATACGGGATAGGTATTCGTGGAAATGCACATAAGTGGTTTTCCTCCTATCTACGCGACCGAATACAATACGTGGAACTTGAACATTACGAACACGAAACAGCCAAAATATCATCTATTCGATCCAACGCCAAATGCATTAACGCGTCTATTCCCCAAGGAAGTGTGGTAGGCTGTCTATTGTTTTTAATTTATATAAACGATTTACCCAAAATCATGGAAGAACCGTGCGTATTATTCGCGGACGATATCTCTTTTCTCTCATCATGCTCTAATAATAATAATATAAATAACAAACTACATTCGATCATGGAAAAAACTGTGTCATGGCTCAGTGACCATAACTTAAACATAAACTTCAGTAAATCAAAAATAATAACCTTCCGACCTTACCAAAAGTCTCCGTTACATCTTAGCTTCACATATGAAGACACAACACTAGAAGTCGTAAATGAATTTACATTGCTCGGTCTAAATATTGATTCACACGTCAACTGGAAATCCCACATCCAAAAACTCCGCACAAAACTGTCTAGGTTTACGTACGCGCTAAAGGAAGTTAAAAAAACAACTGACCTACAAATGGCACTAACTACCTACTATGCTTATGCCTATGCATGGCTGAGTTACGGTATTATATTGTGGGGATACAGCACCGATGCACCTGACCTGTTTTCATTGCAAAAGAAGTTAATTAGAATCTTGGTAAATATAAAAAATGACGACAGTTGTAAACCTCATTTCCGTGAACTACAAATCTTAACCCTCCCATCAATTTATATATTAGAAATGTGCAAGTTTGTGCATAAACATATGGACTTCTACAAACAACAAAAAAACGTAATCACTACCTACACATTACGTCACCGAGATAGACTGATGCTACCAACATCTCGATTGACAATGCACTCGACTAGCCCATTTGTGATGTCTGTAAAAATATATAATAAATTACCTACAGAAATAAAAAGCGAAGCCAAAACTAACAAATTTATACAACAAATTAAGATTTTTTTACACGATAAATGCTATTATACAGTAAATGAATACCTAAACGACAACTTAAAATAATACATATATATATATATATTAAAAAAATAATAATAATAATAATAATAATAATAAAAAAAAATACGATAAGACTCAAAATTAATATAAATATCAATTTTGCTTTACAAAATTATACAGGGTCTTAATTTTACAGGGTCTTCGGCAGATGGTTGAAAATACGAAAATGGGGGATAGGTGGGGTCGCCTCCCACCTATTTTGAGAATTAAAAAAAATCTAGGACTTGTAATTTTTTTTACAGGATTTTTTTTCCTTTTTTTAGAAATTTTGCCATTTTTATACCTTTGAACACATGTAACTTTTTGTTTTTTAAAACTAGCTTCAAAATCTTTTTTTTAATAGACTTTTATAAGATTGTCGGCTCTAAAAAAAATTATGTTTGTTTCAAGTTATTGCTAAAAACAAAAATGTGGGCCCCCAAACTTAAAAAAAAAGTTGAACAAAAATTTAAAAGTCAACTTTGCGATGCATTTAAAAAAAAATGGGGCTGGAAGGCTTCTGTTTTTTTTAAAACATCTCTAAAGCTTAGGCTTTTGAATGGTATGTAATTTGTTTCGGTATCTTTTTTGTAACCGGAGTTGTTAATTTTTTTTACTCAATTGGACCATGTTGACGAAATTCCACTAGTTACATGTTTTGTGAAATGTATCAAATGCAAAGTTGAAAATAATGTAAATACTTAATGTTGGGACGGTTACAAAGAGCAGGTACGTTTTTTTACATTCTTGCACACACATAATGGCTATCTTTTGTCATTTATTGGCATATTGGAGTTAGCACTTCCATATTATGCCAATAAAATGTCCGCATATTCCGCATTGGTAAATTGAGCCATTTTAAACCACAACAAAGTCTTAACAAAACGTCTGATAATAACAAAAAGTGACAAACAACAAAAAAACTTAACAAAATCACAAACACAGCAAAGTGAATTTTTTTTTTTTTTTTTATTCACAATTGGTAAACCCTTGACAACATCTCACCTGGTGGTAACGAAATTAACGAAAACAAAAAAAAAAACCTTAACGTTATTCACGTTTGTGATTTTGTTAAGTTTTTTTGTTGTTTGTCACTTTTTGTTATTATCAGACGTTTTGTTAAGACTTTGTTGTGGTTTAAAATGGCTCAATTTACCAATGCGGAATATGCGGACATTTTATTGGCATATGGAAGTGCTAACTCCAATATGCCAATAAATGACAAAAGATAGACATTATGTGTGTGCAAGAATGTAAAAAAACGTACCTGCTCTTTGTAACCGTCCCAACAGTAAGTATTTACATTATTTTCAACTTTGCATTTGATACATTTCACAAAACATGTAACTAGTGGAATTTCTTCAACATGGTCCAATTGAGTAAAAAAAATTAACAACTCCGGTTACAAAAAAGATACCGAAACAAATTACATACCATTCAAAAGCCTAAGCTTTAGAGATGTTTTAAAAAAAACAGAAGCCTTCCAGCCCTATTATTTTTTTTTTAAATGCATCGCAAAGTTGACTTTTAAAATTTTGTTCAACTTTTTTTTTAAGTTCGGGGGCCCACATTTTTGTTTTTAGCAATAACTTGAAACAAACATAATTTTTTTTAGAGCCGACAATCTTATAAAAGTCTATAAAAAAAAAGATTTTGGAGCTAGCTTTAAAAAACAAAAAGTTACATGTGTTCAAAGGTATAAAAACGGTAAAATTTCTAAAAAAAGGAAAAAAAATCCTGTAAAAAAAATTACAGGTCCTAGATTTTTTTTAATTCTCAAAATAGGTGGGAGGCGACCCCACCTATCCCCCATTTTCGTATTTTCAACCATCTGCCGAAGACCCTGTATATTGTACTATACTTAAGTCCTCCTCTCTTCAAATATTGTTGTGCCCAAACTGGGTCCATGAAGCACTTTTATTATATCTAACACCTGTAAAAACTCATGGATGCAATAAATAATTGAGTATTGAGTATAGATCTTATGACTTCGGGGTTGAGGCCCTAACTAACTTTTGCAGCTTTTGTTAATTGTCTTTGAATTGCTATCGCTTTCCTACACACATTAGCGACATGGTTATTAAAAGTAAGTTTATCGTCAATAGTCAACCCGAGCAACTTAATCTCTTTTGTCATGCAAACGCTAGTCCCTCCCATGTTAAGCAGTGGGGTGTCATATTTCAGTTTTCTAGTCAAAACCATTGCCTTAGTTTTGTGGGCGGCGAATTTAAGTTTGTTTTTGACACCCCATCCCTGAACATGTTCGAGAGTAGCGTTTGCCCGAGTTTGTACTTCCTGAGCCGTGTCACCATCAAAGACGAGAACCACGTCATCTGCGAAAGCTTGGCAGTAATCGCCCCTACTTTCCAGGCTTTTGAGAAGAGGATCAAGGAGGAGATTCCACAGGATTATCCCGGCTATGGAACCCTGGACGCAGCCTTTGGTTGTTTCGATGCAGGCCTCTGCCTCTTCCCCCCCATACCTAACTGAGACTCTTCAGTCAGTGAGATAGTCGTCGAAGATTCGTCTGATGTTTAACGGACATTTTTCTTCCGCCAGTCTTAGTCTGATGGCTGGCCACCAGGCGCTGTCGAAGGCTCCCTCTATATCCAAGGAAACCAATGTTATGATTTTCTTTTGTCTTATCTTGTTGCGGATATACTGCATCAAGGTATAGAGGGAGTCTTCGGTGCTTTTCTGGGGCATAAAGCCATACTGACGGGAGCTCATTCTTGGGAGCAGATGGTATTTTAGACGACCCACTAGCATTTTCTCATAAATTTTTCCCAAGATCGGAAGGAGGCCAATCGGTCTATAAGACTTTGGAACAGTATATGTTTCCTTGCCTGGTTTTTTAAGTATCACCACTATGGCCTCCTTCCATTGTTTGGGAAAGCATTGATGTTCCAGACATTTATTCAGGAGTCCCAGAAATAGGTAGGGGTCGTTTTCCACGGCATGGAGGCAAATGTCAGCGGTAAACCCATCGATTCCCGGAGCCTTTTTTGGGTTAAAACTGTTCATCACGGTATTGAGCTCAGTTATAGTGAACGGTGGATCGCATCGGTCATAATGGTCTCCCTCATTCACATTTGCCGCTTCTTGTCTGATACCCTGATGATATGGCATATCTGTGTCTTTGGAATCGTTTGGGTAAAAGGTCTCCGCCAACAGATTCGCCGACCCTTTTGCGTCCAGGACCTCACCGTCCCTCTCCAACAATATATCCTCCTCTCTTTTCGTGGTTCTCGATAGCACCCTATATATTCCTTCCCACACCGTTTCCTTATCCTGTTTTCCGCAAAACTCCTTCCAACTTTCCGTTTGGGCCTTCATTACTTCTGTTTCGTACTTCTCTTTATGAAGTAGGTAATCCTCGACAACCATCGCTCTGCGGACGAGTGCAGCGCATCGGATCCTGCGGCGTTTAGTCGCTACTTCCTTCTTCATCGCTGCAAGCTTCTCGAACCACCACGGTATACTCAGGGTTTCTTTCTTTTTCTTTTTTGGGATGGCATATTGACAAGCCTTTGTAATTGCATCGTTCAAGTTATGAACTGCCTTCTCTACTTGGTTTCTGGTGTTTATTTTATTTATTTCTCTTATATTCAGGTTACTATCGTTCTTAAGTTCTTCGAGTTTTTTATTGAAAAGACTCCAGTTGGCTTTTCTAGTATTATAAAGTCTTGTTGTTCGTTCAATATGGGTTCCCTTAGATTTCTGTAATTTTATGTTGAATGTAATACCGTTGTGGTCCGAGCTAGTCAGGCTTTCCACAACTTTCCAGTCCTCTATTCGGTCGAGCATATCCGTCGAGCAGGCCGTTATGTCCACTCGACTAGAATACCTCTTGCCTCCGCGTATGGTGTCGAAGGTTGGAGTGTTTCCGTTATTAAGTATATGAAGGCCCATCTCGTGGATAGAGCTGGCCATATCCTCTCCTCGGTAGTCAGTCTGCATACTGCCCCACCATAGGCTCTTCGCATTGGCATCACCTCCTATTATCAGGTTTTTAGAAGTCAGTGAACTCTCAATCCTCTGCAGGTGGTCGATATAAGGACCTATGGGCAGGTTGGGTTCAAAGTAGAAGGACACGAGGGCGATCTTCCAGGCACTAGTTTTGATCTCTACTACAACGATGTTGTCCGTAGTCAGTTCCGGGTGTTGTATAACATCTATTTCGGGGTCAAAGATGGCTATGACCGCTTTTACAACCCCAACACCTGTGCCTTGAAAGATTCGCACCCCGTGATAACTCCTCATAACCTTTGCCCCGCCCACATATGGTTCCTGGAGGAGAGCCACCGAAGCTCTACGATTGTTTGCTTCAATAAAAGCTTCATTAGTTGCTAACTTCATCCTCTGCAGATTGGCCTGTATAACACGATAGGGTTTGCCGCCTTGTTCGCCCTTAGCAATAGGTTAGGTTAGGTTAGGTTTTTTTTTTGTCTGTTCTTCTGTTTTCCTCTGATATTGAGGTCAGAGACTTTTTACATCAGAACACTTTTATTCTGTTATTTATTCCTATTTATTTATTTTTATTTTCCAAGGAAAGACAAGGGGGGTAAATAATTTCACATCTCAGTTTTCATAACTTTTCACAATTTTCTTTTCTTATGATCTTAATCTTGAAAATATTTTTATGATTTATTTACATGATATGGGTTGTCTTCAAAAATTTGGATTCTTATTCTATTTATTATTTTAAAAACATTTTTGTACTATCCAATATTTTTACATCCTAGTTTATTTACTTATGTTAATAATATGCTGTTTTTATATATTTTTAAATATATATCCCAGCATTACTTATTTCTCTAGTTTAATTTATTATTTACTTATAGCTATTTAGATTTACTTAAAAATGTAATGTTTCTATCTTGTTTTTATTACTGATATTGTTTATTATACATGTTAATGTATAACTCAGTATACATTTAACATTATTACCTATCTATTTATTTCTTTTAATTACCTTAGATGCTAATTTTGTACAATAGTTTAAAAATATGTTACGTTTATCATTGTCCTGCATAATTGTGCTTACATTTTCAACTTTGATATTTTCATTCAAATTGTGTTCAGTTTCAAATCTCAGCAGGCCATATACCGGACATTCAAACAATACATGGACTATTGATTCTTTGACATCGGGGTCACATATACATGATGAATTCTCTTTGCACCTGAATCTGTGTAGGTATTCAGAGAATCCACCATGGCCTGTCATTACTTGCGTGGCTACACTGGTTGACTCGAGTTTCCTTACTATTTTGTAAGCTTGCACTGCGTCCGGGAAGAAGATCTTAGTAATCGCCGCTGTTGTACTTGACTTATACCTCCGATTCCATTCGTCAAGTGAGGACATGCGAATCTCTCTTTTGACGAATGAAATCGGACATCGGTCGTAGTCGGGTCTAGTCTTCAGTTTTAACGCTGCATATTTGGCCAATTCATCCGCTCTCTCATTACCCTCAAGTCCTTTGTGTGCTTTGATCCAGAACAGGGATACGTCCTTGCTCTGGAGTGTGCAGTTTTTAAGGTTGTTACGCGACTCGACGGCTAGAGGATGGGTAGTGCTGTAGTTTATAACCGTCTCCAGTGCTGAGCGAGAATCGCTGTATATGCCAAAGCTATTTCCCTGGTGCTTTAGGACTTCCCTAGTGGCGACGCATATGGCCAGAAGTTCGGCCTGGTAGACGGTGCAATGAGCTGACAGTTTTTTCTTGATGGCTTTAAATTCGGCATTGTTGTCCCATAAGGACAATGCTGCTCCGACCTTGCCCTCAATTTTACTGCCATCTGTATAAATTCTCACTGACTGTAGATTGTGGTTTTCTACATCCTGTTGGTCTACCAGACTCACAAACTCCAGGCGGACATGCGCCGCCGGGTGGGGGGTCTTGGAAAAAGCTACCGGTCGTTCTATTTCCTCGCCTCCCAGTGCCGACCGCAGCACCCCTCTCCTAGCCTCGTATAGAGCTGCTGCTTCTTGGATTTGGAGGTCGAGTGGCAGTAACCCAGCCAGCACTAGTGACGAGTTTAAGGACACGGTTCGGTATGCTCTTGTCAATTTCTGGGCAAAACCCCTCTGGACCGTGTTTAGGAGCTTTTGCACTCTCAGTTTCTTGGTTGCCGGAGCCCAGGCGCTTGCAGCGTACATGATTATTGGTTCCACCGTTGTATTGTATATTAGTCGTATGATCTCCGGATGGAGACCCCAACTAATTTTTGCGACTCTTGACAACTGTTTGTAGATGTTTAGCGCCTTCAGACAGACAGCCGCGGCATGGCTGTTAAACGTTAACTTGTGATCTATAGTAAGCCCAAGAAGTTTTATTTCTTTGAATATTTCGATACCTATTCCGCCCATGTGCAAACTTGGTGTGTCGTACTTTAATTTCTTGGTTAAAACCATGGCTTTAGTTTTTTGCGGGCCAAAATTGAGTTTGTTACTAACACCCCAGTTCTGCACATAGGCGAGAGTGGCATTTGCCTGCTGTTCTACTTCCTGAGCTGTACTTCCGTCGAAGATCAACACTATGTCGTCCGCAAATGCCTGACTGTAATCTCCGCGCTTTTCCAATCCTTTTAGTAATGGATCCAGTAGAAGATTCCAAAGGATTGGTCCACCGATAGATCCTTGAACACATCCTTTATTCGTATTTTTAGTGTGTTCTACACCTCCATACCTAACTGCGACCTGTCTCTGTTCCAGGTAGCTATCGAGAAGTCTTCTGATGTTGGTCGGGCATTTTTCTTCTGTAAGTCTCAGCCTTATTGCCGGCCACCATGCATTGTCGAAGGCTCCCTCTATGTCCAGTGAGACCATTATGACCAGTTTTTTAGATTTTAATTTGCTCTTTATATAATTCATCAGGTCATAGAGGGAGTCTTCGGTGCTTTTTTGTGGCATAAAGCCATATTGACGGATACTCATTTTAGGGAGAAGATGCCACTTTAATCTTCCGACAGTCATTTTTTCCAAAATTTTTCCCATCACTGGCAACAAACCTATAGGCCTGTACGACTTGGGATTGGTGTAGTCGGTCTTCCCAGGCTTCCTAAGAACTACCACTGTAGCTCGTTTCCAGATGGTCGGAAACAGCCCCAAGGAAAGGCACTTGTTTGCCAGTAATAGGAAGTGTTCTGGGTCTCGGAGAATGACCTGGCCACATATATCGGCTGTAAAGCCATCAGCTCCGGGCGCCTTCTTTGGATTGAAACTTTTTACTGTGGTTTCTAGTTCTACCAATGTAAATGGTGGATCATGTTCATTTTCTTGGTTGTCTCCGCTCATTTGGATAACCATTTTCCGGATACGTTGATGTTCATCATTATCGTTTTCTTCAGTGTCTTCCGTGTAAAAAGTTTCAGCTAGCACCCTCGCCGAGTCCCTAAGGTCGACCTCTTTTCCATCGTTAGTTAATGGTAAATCTTCGTGTCTTTTGTTTGTCCTTCCTATTACTCGGTAGATACCTTCCCATAAACCTTCTCTGTCCTGTTTACTACAGAAATCCTTCCAGCTGTTAATTTGAGCCTTTTTTACTTTAGTTTCGTATTCATCTTTTGTTTGCAGGTACTGCTCAATAACTTTCGCTCTTCGGACAGGTGCGGCGCAACGGATCCTGCGCTTTCTGGTGGCTACTTTCTTTTTCAACGCTGCGAGGTCCTCGGTCCACCACGGTAGGGTCAATTTACTTTTGGATTTCTTTTTTGGAAATACTTCTTGGCATGTTTGTGTTATTATTCTTGTATATGTCTCAATCATGTTTTCTAGTTCTTCTGTGGTATTTATTTTTTCTATTTCTGATTTGGTGATTTGGTTATCTATCTTTAGTTGATCGAGTAATTCATGAAAAAGACCCCAATTTGGGTTTTTGGTGTTGAATAGTCTAGTCGTTCTTTTAATTTCGATACTCTCTGACTTTTTTAGTTTAATTTTGAAGATAATACTATTATGGTCCGAACTAACTAAACCTCTATCCACCGCCCAGTCGTCAACCAGGTCAAGCATGTCCTCCGAGCAGGCCGTTACATCGACAAAGCTGGTGTATGTCTTGTTTCCTCTTATTGTTTCAAAAGTAGGAGTATCTCCAACGTTGAGCACCTGCAAGCCCATTTCCTCCAGATAACCAGACATTTCCTCCCCCCTGTGATCAATATTTTCGCTGCCCCACCAAGTACTCTTTGCGTTTGAGTCACCTCCGATAATTATTCTATTAGGCCCAATCTCTTCATATATTTTCTTAAGTTGTTCCAAGTACGGCGCTATTGGCTGGTCTGGTTCAAAATAAAAAGAGACCACAGCAATATTCCAGGCATTTGCTTGAATTTTTACCACGGCAATGTTATTTGTAGTAAATTTGGGGAGCTGTGCTACTTCCAGGTCCTGATCGAAAACAGCGATCGCTGCTTTAACGGTCCCTTCGCCTGGATCAGTACACTGGAAGATTCTTACTCCGCTGTAGTTCTTTAAACTTTTAACTCCGCCCACATAGGGTTCCTGAAGCAATGCCACATCTATTCTTCTCTTGGTGGCCTCTATCATGAGCTCATTTGTTGCTAGCTGTTTCCTTTGAAGGTTGGCCTGTGTTATAAGGTACGGTCTTTGCATTGATGAGGTGTCTCTGTTTGTTGTCATATTTTCCGCAAGGTCACCCTTAGCAATATGCTATCATGGCTCGCGCCAGTGCATCCCATCGTTTTCTTGTCGGGCAATCTCGACTGAATGCACTGTGCTCAGTCACGTCCAGTTTTGCTTTGATGCAATTACAACATGACGGGGTTGCGCCAGCGAGCCAGTCAGCACATTCCGCTTTCATGTGGGGTCCCCCACAATGGCTACACTTTTCTGTTGTTTCTCTACAGAAGCGTCTGCCGTGACCATATCCGAGACAGAGAGAACACTGAACGAGCGGTGATTGATCCGCCACCTTAATTCTTTGCAGGTCGATGTGCACTGTCTCTGCCTCCAACATCCGGTTCCATATTATGGGAGACACTCTCACGATTACATGGTTGAGATGGGGATTTCTCGCTGCTTTTTTATACCTTACTTCAATCCTGTCATCTTGTTTGTCGAGATTTTCAAAAATATTTCCGTTTTGATTCCTCAATGCTAAGAGGACGTCTTCATTACTATTATATTGTAGGACGTCTAAGAGGATCAAAAGAGGGTCCTTGTTTTTTATCTCTTCGACATTTAGGTGGTTCTCTACCTTTTTCAGTCTTTCTTTTACCTTTTGTCTTTCCTCTTCAGATTTACAACCTACTATAACTTTTCTATCCTTTGCTTTTCGTATTTTGTTAACCTTTATCCCTCCTTCCTTCGCATTTACTGCTTTGCGTATTTTGTCTAAGACTTCCTCTCCAGTTTCTGTCTCATCTTTGGAGGTGACCACTACGGAGTGCAGTGCAGTTTGTAAAGAGAACTGCTTTCTGGGTTGACCAGAAACTGCGCTCGCGTAGGAGGCCCTTTCCATAGTCTCTTGTTGCGTTTTTATGGCTTCCTTTAATCTCTCCATCCTTTCATTGTTATCTTTTATTAGCCTACTATGTTCCTCTAGCTGTTTCCTCAGGTCGTCTCTTTCCTGGTTCATTTCAGATATTTCCATTGATTTTCGTTCTGTTTCATGCCCGTTATCTTTTTCTGTAATCGTTTGGACTTCTCTATCAAGGTGTTTCTTTTCTTGTAATTTTTCTTGACTCTTTGTTGTACCTTTGACATTTTCTGCTTCTTTGACAAGTTGGTATAGTCTTTCTATTGCATGCGTCACCTCAGCTTTAATTTCCGTTTTTATATTTCTAGAGTTGCCTAGATGGAGTTTGGCTTTGGTAACGCATGCTCTAGCTTCAGTGAGTCTGTCTTTAGATTTGTGTTGGGATTTACTTTCCTGTAGAGCAGGTGGCGTACCTGAGGTCACGTTTGCATTCCCCTTTCCGGGGGAGGTCAGTGGACTTAATTTCCCAGATTCCCATTCACCTATGCTATTTCTGTCATTTTTTGTCACTGTCACGTTAAGTTGAGAAGTCTCGGCCTTCTCAGTCGTTGCTGGTAACTTTTGGGATTCCTTGGTCTCATTCGATGCCGATTTGTTGTTCTTAGGTGTACGGTGTCCGAACATTTTGGATGGAGTTGTCAGAGGAGTACGTCAAAAAAAAAAAAAAAAAAAGTCAAGTAAACAGATAATATAAAATAAATTTGTATAGGTTGTAAATATTTACAGAATAATTGCTGTAGTCAACCAATGAGCCACTCAAAGAAATAGTCAAAGTTATCTAGTCAGAGACTCTATGTAGAGTCTACAAAGTCACTGGTTTTAATATTAACAACAGAACGTCAATTATAATAAGAAAATTTAAAACTATATGTAAAGACACGAACTATTTCAATATTAGCTTAAAATTAATACTTATATCTATTTACATCAATACAAGGACAATTTAGAACAGTTTGAGCTATGTAGAGTCAGTTTGTGGGCCAAAAAAGAGCACCGTCAACTCAACAAAGACAATTATAGCAATAAAATAGCGTTAAGAATAAAAAATGAAAGTAAGTTATTTTTGAAAAAGTTAAAACTCTACCTAGAGTCCGTCTCTACTATTTAACAGGTAGCTGTTGCCGAGCCCCACAGTCTACAAAAAGTCGCGTTGAAATCGGGGTATTGGTTCCGAAGATACGGGACTTCGAAAATTTTCAATATGGCCGCCAAAATGGCCGCCCTAATTTAAATTGGCTCTGGAGGGGTCAATTTCGATCGCAGAAAGGCGGGGAAAAGACCAGAGATATGAGCTCGCTCTGTAGCATCACAAAAACCACTAAAACAAATCAAAATTTTTTGGCGCTCTACATAGAGATTTTGCTCTACAATGTGATAGAGTTATCGGTTCTTATATAAAAATAGAAAACCGCGTCCTTTTACGATCGAAACTAACAGAGTAATGGTCAATTCAAAAATCTAAGATGGCGGCCAAGATGGCGGACTGAAATTTAACCAGTCGCGCGCCACCCCCCGCGCAGTACGGACTCATCCAAGGCTGCTCCGCGCACGAAATTTCTTTCAAAAATTCTTAAAAATAGGTTTTTTCGAAGTGACATATAAGTGTGATATACCGTTGTGTGCGGAAAAATATGGCCTGTCTTGTGACGTGAAGTTTTTCAGCCGGACATTATCTGTTCTGAAAATATTTGGAAAAAAGTGAAAATTTGCAAGATTTCAAAACTTTAAGTGCGTACGTAGTGCGATTAAGCGCTGTGACATACATGTTCTTTGGACCTAAAACATGGGCACCATAAAGATCTACGTTCCTGCCGACTTATGGATTTTTGCCGCCACCAGTTGCTGAGCTAGGACCAGGAAAGCAGGAACCACGTGGATACGAGGTCCCGGATCCGGGTAAGGTAATAGATCATAGATTTGTCTAGGACAAAAAAAGGGTCGTAGGAAAAAAAAAATAGCGTTATGTAGAGCAAAAAATTAGGTTCGCGATGCGCTATAATTAGGTTGTGGTTAGGTTAAGGTTAGGTTAAGGTTGGGTTGGGTTAGGTTAGGTTAGGTTAGGTTGGGATGCAAGTCGGGTTCCTCCTCGTGTGCCAAACTGCTGCTTGTCCCTTTGGATACGTCTGGAGGGAACAGCAGCATCTTTTGGCCGGTGCATCCTGGGCGCTTGTCAATTAGATCTCCTTGTGGGATATAATTGACTCGCGGCGAATACCCGACAAGCGGGAGGTATGCGTGTTCTGGGTTAAGTCACAGACACGCATACGGGCGCACGCCTCGCTCTACTTTTAGAGTGCTGGCGTAGCGTGGAAGTATACCGTAATCCTTCGGGGGCGGGGGCCTTGCCTTAAATGGCCGGGCTGCGAGGAGACAACCTCTATAAAAAATATTGCGGGCGAGGAGACCACCTCGTTAAAAAACATTGCGGGCCGTGAGAGGAGGGTTTTGCCCTCAGCTCACGGAAAAGGTGGGACTGCGGGGGAGGAGGAGTGTCGGTATTGCGATGCGCCGCTCTCCCTATCCTCCGCAGCCGAGCGGGGTTGAGGGTTAAGGAGTTGGAGGCAGGACCGTGGAGGGAGAGGAGTGTTGGTATTACGATGCGCCTCTCTCCCTGCCTTCCGCGGTCCTGCCTGGGCCTGCCGAAAGGTGGGCGGTCGCCGGTGGGGGACTGGAAGTAAAGGCTCTGCCGGTTTCCCAGTCCTCTGCCACTCGGGCGAAGCGGGAGTGCCGTGGGGTTTTAGCCGGTAAGAGTCCGGCATAACCCGTCGGCCTCCTCCAGCGGACGGGTATCCATGAGGATTTCCCCACGTAAAAAAAAAAAAAAAAAAAAAAAAAAGGTTAGGTTAGGTTGGGATACGCCCATATCTTCGTGGAGGGCGTCAGGATCGGTGTGAGGGCCCAGATGAAATATCTGGGCCTTACTCTTGACAGCAGGTGGCGCTTCGGTCCGCACTTTAGCGGACTGTCCTCGCGTCTGTTGAAGGCCGCGGACGCCCTCTCGTGGCTCCTCCCGAACCTCGGGGGGCCCAGCGCGCGATGCCGGCGACTGTACGCCGGCATCCTTAGGAGTATGGCCCTTTACGGTGCCCCCATCTGGGCGGACACCCTCCTCAGGAGGGAGAACGCCGCTGCCATCCGATGGCCCCAAAGGGCCATTGCACAGCGGGTAGCTAGGGCCTACCGTTCTGTAAGTTTTTCGGCAGCGTGCGCTCTGGCTGGCACACCTCCCTGGGAGCTCGAGGCGTGGGTGCTCGCCAGAGTGTACGAGTGGACAGCGGGGCGCAGGGTGCTCGGGGAGCGCCCAGCTATGGAAGAACGGGAGGCCGTTCGGCGGGAAGCGAGGGCCGCAATCGTCCAGCACTGGGCGGAGGACCTCGCTAACGCGACATTCGGCCGCCGAACGCTGGACGCGCTTGGGCCAGTCTTGCAGGACTGGCTCGAGCGAAGGCACGGTTTCCTCTCGTTCCGTCTGGTGCAGGTGTTGTCCGGGCACGGCTGCTTCGGATCGTACCTGTACCGCATTGGAAGGGAGGGAACCCAATCGTGCCACGAATGCGGTGCGGCGGTGGACACGGCGCAGCACACACTTGAAGTGTGCCCGTCGTGGTCCGAGCCACGTCGCGACTTAGTTGCGGCGGTCGGGCGGGACCTCTCGCTTCCAAGCATAGTTAAAGCCATGTTGGAGGGCGAAGGGACATGGGCAGCGGTCGCCTCCTTCTGCGAACACGTTATATCACAGAAGGAGGCGGCGGAGCGAACACGGGAGGACGATCCTCTCGCGGCGCCGCTCCGCAGACGAAGAAGGGGCAGGAGAAGACGGTTGCATGACCGTCTTCACCCTCCCGGTGGTGATTAGCGGGCGACAGATGTGGGGGCGCTTCGCCCGCATTGCACTAATCACCACCATCATCGACGGGAATGGCCGAGCACTCATGGTCATTCCCTGGCCCCTCCCTGTGCGGAGGGGCATGAAGGGCCTGCCGTAAAGGCGGGCAGTCGCCGGTGGAGGACTGGACGTAAAGGCTCTGCCAGTTTCCCAGTCCTCTGCCACTCGGGCGAAGCGGGAGTGCCGTGGGGTTTTAGCCGGTAAGAGTCCGGCATAACCCGTCGGCCTCCCCCAGCGGACGGGTATCCATGAGGATTTCCCCACGTAAAAAAAAAAAAAAGGTTAGGTTGGGATGCAAGTCGGGTTCCTCCTCGTGTGCCAAACTGCTGCTTGTCCCTTTGGATACGTCTGGAGGGAACAGCAGCATCTTTTGGCCGGTGCATCCTGGGCGCTTGTCAATTATATCTCCTAGTGGGATATAATTGACTCGCGGCGAATACCCGACAAGCGGGAGGTATGCGTGTTCTGGGTTAAGTCACAGACACGCATACGGGCGCACGCCTCGCTCTACTTTTAGAGTGCTGGCGTAGCGTGGAAGTATACCGTAATCCTTCGGGGGCGGGGGCCTTGCCTTAAATGGCCGGGCTGCGAGGAGACAACCTCTATAAAAAATATTGCGGGCGAGGAGACAACCTCGTTAAAAAACATTGCGGGCCGTGAGAGGAGGGTTTTGCCCTCAGCTCGCGGAAAAGGTGGGACTGCGGGGGAGGAGGAGTGTCGGTATTGCGATGCGCCGCTCTCCCTATCCTCCGCAGCCGAGCGGGGTTGAGGAGTTGGAGGCAGGACCGTGGAGGGAGAGGAGTGTTGGTATTACGATGCGCCTCTCTCCCTGCCCTCCGCGGTCCTGCCTGGGCCTGCCGAAAGGTGGGCAGTCGCCGGTGGGGGACTGGAAGTAAAGGCTCTGCCGGTTTCCCAGTCCTCTGCCACTCGGGCGAAGCGGGAGTGCCGTGGGGTTTTAGCCGGTAAGAGTCCGGCATAACCCGTCGGCCTCCTCCAGCGGACGGGTATCCATGAGGATTTCCCCACGTAAAAAAAAAAAAAAAAAAAAAAAAAAGGTTAGGTTAGGTTCCCGTGTGGAGTTGCTGGACTCCCATCGGGCGCGTCCCCAGGTGGCGGATAGGGGAATGCCCTCCAGATATGGGGGGTACCGGTCTAACTGGCGCGGACCAAAACCAGTGGGGCAGGCAGGCTCCGAGTCTTTTCAGACACGGCCTAGGGGACCACACCCTGAGAGAAAAGGATACGGGAGGGGACGTGTTTCCGCATGTTTCTCTGTTTGCAGAGAACATAGTGGATGCGCAAGGGCGGGCTTCGTGTGCACTTACACTGCCTCGAAGCAGGTAAGAGAAGGGTACCTCCTCCACCACCGTCGTTTTTCGTAAACCCGTCGAAGTCGTGGTCATGTTTCGCGACCTAGATAGGAACGATAGTCTTGGCTTAATTGCCTGGACTACGAGAAGGAAAACTCTATAAAACCCCAGCAGCCATTTAGGGGCTGTCATATGAGGCACCTGGCGCACCTCATAGTATATAGCCTTCTTCCCGGGATGGGCGTTACCGGGGAGTGACCTTTATTTCGCACCATACTCGTGGGAATAAAATGGAAGACTTAAAAACTAAAAAAATAATGAAAATAATACAAACGAAACGAATGTTCCAAATGAGGGTGAAAGGCACGATAGTTTGTTCAAACAACCGATCGTGCTTATCCCCAGGACCACAACTTCTGTTGTGCGGACTGGAGAATTTGAAGGAGATGATTCGGATGGTAATATGACTGACTGCTCGAACACGTCTATAAGATCCGATGTCACAATCCGTTCGAATTTTTTTACACGATCGACAAGATCTGAAAATCGTAGGAAACGTGAAAGACCATCTACTAAAAGCGATGAAGGAGTAAATCCAAAAAAAAGACCAAACGCGCTTGCGTCAGAAGAGGACGTCTTTGATCCGTTGGTATTACCAGTGGATAAAAAGACCAAAAGCACCCTTCCAAAGCCGGAAGACCTAATGGATGAAATGCGGGAGCAACCAACGGTTGAACTTGGCTCGATCATAATGGATCAGCTGCTCATCGTCGAAAAGATAGCAGACCGTTCCCGCAACCTTAAAGGCAACTTTGTTCGTGCCCTACGAATGGCGGTTAGAACAGTACAGGCCGCAGCATCTGAGGTGGTGCAGCGAAGCCGGACTGATCGCCTCGAGGAGGAAAATGCGGCTCTTCGCACAAAGGTAGCGGCACTGGAAGTGAAGATTGAGACCATGTCAGAGCAGTTCCATCAGCTAAGCCGTTTACAAGAAGCAGGCACTACGAGCGCAATGGATATGCCTCCACCTCGCGTTCTGGCGAAGGCAACAAAAACCCCAAGCAAAAACCCGGACATAGTTTTCATGGACAAAATTGGGGACCTTATTGAGGCCAAGCTGGCGGCCTTTAAGGCAGAACTATTCCCAGACAGAGCCATCCGTCCTCCACTGGGAAAGAAGCAGGCACCAACAATAGATCCTGAGCCACAACCAAAGCTTACGAAGAGAACCAGCTCAAAGGGAAAGAAAAAGAAGGAAGTCCAAGCCCCAACTAAGAATAATCTCGACAATGGGCCCTCTGCACTGGCAACTAGTTCCCAGAGCAACGCAGTTGCGAAGCCGGGTAATGTCTCAACTGAGACCTGGACGACTGTAATTGGTCGCAAGTCTAAGTCTCAATCGCATGCTTCTGCTGCGACCCCTCAAAAAAACAAGACGGCCGTGGCACCTTCGGTTCCAAAAGCTGCCACCAAAGGCACAACAAAGAAGAAGACCAAGCCTCCGAAAGCGCCGAAAACTGCAGCGGTCACAGTCACTGTACCTGAGGGTGGAAACCTCACATATGCGGAGGTTATGGCAACCGCTAAAGATCGAGTAAAACTGTCTGAAGTAGGTATCAGTGCAGTTAAAATGAAAAAGGCTATAAACGGTGGCCTTCTATTAGCCATCTCTGGAGAAAACAGTGTGGAGAAAGCCGACAACCTGGCACAAAAAATGAATACGGCCCTGGCTGACATGGGAGTAAAAATCTCCCGGCCACAAAAGATGGGCGAGGTGCGAGTGATGGATTTATATGATTCCGTCACCTCACAGGACGTTGCCGCAGCAATCGCTCAAGCTTGCAATTGCAGTCCATCGGATATTAAGGTCGGTGAAATTCGGCGCACACCTACCACTCTTGGGACGGCCTGGGTGCGATGTCCACTCACAGCGGTACACAAGCTGGCTAAAGACAAACATGTTTATATCGGCTGGGTTGGAGCCCGCATTCAGGTTCTGGAAGCTCGACGACTGCAATGCTTTCGTTGTCTGGAGTTCGGCCACTCAAAACACCAGTGCACCAGCTCGAAAGACAGGAGCACTTTGTGCTACCTGTGCGGTTCAACTGCTCATAAGGTGCAGCAGTGCACGGCAAAAACGCCGAAGTGCGTGATCTGCGCGGACTATGGCCTGCCGTCCAATCACCGCATAGGGAGCAAGAGGTGTTCACCTCCCAAGAAGAAGAAGAGAATGGCATCTAACAGAAACTCAAATGAAGCTATTGGGAGCGCGCCAGCCATTGCTGACCCGCAAGCCCAACGCTCGCAAGAGGACAACCTCATAGAATGTTAATGGGTACACTCATTCAGCACATCTTGCAAGGCAACCTCAACCATTGCCGGGCGGCACAAGATCTACTCATGCAGAGTTTAATCGAGAGATCTAGTGCTATCGCAGTGATTGCAGAACCCTACTCGACTCCAAACCACCCTCGCTGGTTCGGGGACTCCTCCGGGACAGTAGCTATCTACTGGGGTGGTAGCGAAGGAGATCTTCCATGCTCCAAAATATCCGAAGACCAGGGCATTGTGGCGGTCAAGTGGGGCTCTCTTGCAGTTATCGGCTGCTACATCTCACCGAACTGTAGCTTTTCCGAGTTTGAGGGATTTCTGGACCGAGCCGCGAACTGCGTCCGCAGCTGTTTTCCTTGCCCCATTCTCGTCCTGGGCGATTTCAATGCACACTCTCGTGCTTGGAATGACCCCCGGGATGACGAGCGGGGTGAAGCTGTACTCGAATGGGCCGCTGGGCTGGATCTTAGGCTGCTCAATCGTGGCAATGAGAGCACGTGCGTTCGGGCGCAGGGTGAGTCGATAGTCGACCTGTCCTGGGCATCTCGCTTGACGGAACGTATGGTATCGAACTGGAGGGTTGCAGTGGATCTAGTCACGCTCTCCGACCACCGCCACATAACTTTTGATGTGTGTTTGGTCCGGCGGACCGTGTCTGGTTCTGCAAGTAATAGCTCACGCCATAGGTGGGTGCTCAAATGTCTGGATCGGGACATCCTAATGGCTGCTGCGCATGCTGCAGACTGGGAAGACTCCAACAACCAAACTGATTTCCCAGACACTGAAACCAGGGTAGCTTGCTTGCGAACCACCATGATAGCCATATGTGATGCTGCAATGCCTCGGGCAAGGACGCGAAAAAGGGAGCCAGTCTATTGGTGGTCAGCGGACATCTCGCACCTTCGCGAGACATGTCTTCGAGCCAGACGCCTGTACACTCGAACCCGTAGACGCCGAAGAGCAAACGACGCCGAAAAAGATAGGGCGTACAGAGCATACCGCAATGCTACTAAAGCCCTTCAGAATGCAATAGCGAATGCGCGATCGAAATCATGGGCCGAGCTTTTGGAGAGTCTAAACCACGATCCGTGGGGGCGCCCATATAAAATAGTCTTGGGAAAACTACGCCCGTGGGTACCACCGCTGACAGAAACACTTGAGCCTGAGTTTGTCACATGCGTCGTAGACACCCTGTTCCCCCAAACGAGAAACGAGATAGAACAGAATGGAAATACGCCAAACTGGTCGGAGGACCTCGCCGTCACAGAGGTTGAACTGCGAATAGCAGTTCAACGCATAGCCGCCCGCAACACTGCACCTGGTCCTGACGGTGTGCCTGGCAAAATTTGGGCTCTGGTACTCAAGGTCCTGAAAAACAGACTGTGCCAGATTTTTGACAGTTGCTTTCGGGCTGGATGCTTTCCAAAGGCATGGAAAAGGGCAAGGCTCGTTTTAATACGCAAAGAGGGGAGACCCTTGGACTCCCCCTCTGCTTATCGGCCAATTTGCCTACTAGACGAGGTAGGTAAGCTCTTTGAGCGGGTGATAGCGCGTCGCATCAATGGTCATCTTGCACGGGATGGTCCGGACCTTTCTGAAAATCAGTTCGGCTTTCGAGAGCAGCGCTCGACTATTGACGCGATTCTTCGGGTGCGTAGAACTGCTGAGGAAGCAAACTCAGGGGGAAAAGTGGTTTTGGCAATATCTCTTGATATTGTCAACGCTTTTAACTCTCTTCCCTGGAAGGCAATCAAGAGAGCACTGATGTATCATCAAGTCCCACACTATCTACGGAAGGTGCTGGAATCATATCTCTCCGAGCGGTTTATTGAATATCCGAGCCAGGGAGGCCACGTGCAGGAAAGAGAAGTTGTGTGTGGGGTTCCTCAGGGATCAGTACTGGGACCTCTACTGTGGAATCTCGCATATGACATGGTCCTACGGACGAACTCCCCTTAGGCGTGAGCATAGTTTGCTACGCAGATGATACGCTGGTGCTGGCGGAGGGCGACAGCTTTGAAAGAACTACAAGACTTGCGGAACTGGGGGTGGCACGGGTCGTTAACCGTGTTAATGCTCTCGGGCTGCGGATAGCGCCGCAAAAGACCGAGGCGATCTGGTTCCACGGACCCAATATGGATCCACCTAGCACTAATGTGCGTGTTGGCGATGCCACGGTGCAGGTCGGAAGGGCAATAAAATACCTTGGTTTAGTTCTAGACAGCCGTTGGACGTTTGAAGACCATTTTGTTCGTCTGATGCCCCGGATTCTTAAGGTGGCAGGTGCTATGCATAGACTGCTACCAAATCTCGGGGGACCAAGCGAGGAGGTTCGGCGTCTATATGCTGGTGTTGTACGCTCCATAGCGTTGTACGGAGCGCCAGTTTGGGTGGATACGCTGTCGAGACCCCGGGGCAATGCTGCAAAGCTTAATGCTGTGCAGCGCAAAATTGCCATCCGGGTTGCACGCGGCTATAGGACTATATCCTACGATGCAGCGAATCTTCTGGCGAGGTTTCCGCCCTTCGACCTACTTGCAGCCCTGGATGCGAGGGTTTACGACCGGATTCGTGTCCTACGCCAAGGAGAGGATTACTTGCCAGAAGTAGTCAAGAGACTACGTCAGGAAGAGAAGTCGTGGACGATTGATAGGTGGAAGGATCGCCTTGCTAAACCATCCAGCTTAAGGCAGAGAGTGGTCAGCGGAATTTTGCCAAATTTTCATCCATGGCTGGATAATGTAAAATGCCGCGTCACATACCGGCTTACCCAAGTGCTCACCGGACATGGCTGCTTTGGTGAGTACCTCCACCGTATTGGGAGAGAACTATCAGCACAGTGTCATCACTGCTCGTGTGACCAAGATACCGCGCAGCACACGCTTGAGCATTGCCCAACATGGGAGTCCGAGCGGCGAGACTTGGTCGGAGTTATTGGAGCGGATTTGTCCCTGGTAGCCATAATTAAGGCAATGCTGGGGAGCGAGACCGCATGGAAGGCTGTGGTCTCATTTTGCGAGGCGGTAATGCTCCAAAAAGAGACCGTTGAACGAGATCGGGAGCGAGCAGATCCCGACCGCCGACGTAGACGTCGACGACAATAATCCAGTTCGACACTGGGCCCTGTAGTCCCGGGCATAGAATAGGGCTACGGTATCCCCTGCCTGTCGTAAGAGGCGACTAAAAGGGGACCTGGGGACCGCTGGTTGCCAGAGTGGGGGCTCTGGTGACTCGTAACGTTGTAATGTGGTCCCGAGTGAGCGGCAAATGGGTGTGACCCCCTTACTGCCGTGACGTACAGGAAGTACACCGGTGTGTTCCTGCTGGAGATCCCGGAGTACTCCCATTGTATGGAGGATGGTCGCCGAGGTGGTTTTAGTGGGTAAAAATCCCACATAACCCGACATCCCCCCCCAAGGGCGGTCGGGTATCTTTCGAAGATTTCCCCCCGTTAACAAAAAAAAAAAAAAAAAAAAGGTTAGGTTAGGTTAGGTTTAGGTTACATTTAACACAAAAAAGGCTAATTGGTCAAAATTTAATGAGAATCTTTTACAAATGATGGAAAATAATAACTTAATAAAAACTGAATTAGACCAAATAAACACTCCTGAAGAAATTGAAGAAACAACAAATAAGTACACAAAACTAGTACTCAAATCTTGTGAAGAATCAATGCCACGAAAGAAGCAAGCAGAAGAAGTTAGAGTCCCGTGGTGGTCCGAAAAACTTGAGAGAATGAAAAAGGAAGTCGCCACAAGGAAACGTAGAATAAGATGCGCTGCCCCTTCCCGTAGGTCGAGGGTCGTTGAAGACTACCTAAAACAGAAAGAGGAGTATGAATCTGAGGCAACCAGGGCACAAATCGAGAGTTGGAAGAATTTCTGTAGCAAACAAGACAAAGAAGGAGTTTGGGAAGGAATCTATAGGGTCATTGGGAGGACAAAATCCAGAGAGGAGGACCTAATGCTGGAAAAAGATGGAGAGGTGCTCGACGCAAAGCGATCCGCGAAGCTATTAGCTGAAACCTTCTATCCAGAAGACACCTCAGAAAACGTCAGCACCTACCACCAACAAATCAGAAAGGAAGCAGATAAGGTAAACTCCAGTGAACAAGATGACCCAAAAGATCCACCCTTTACAATGACCGAACTCCTGACTGCTTGTAGATCTTTCAACCCGAAAAAGGCCCCGGGTTTCGATGGCCTTACAGCTGACATATGCTGTAGAGCCATCGAATGTGATCCGGAAGTCTTCCTACTACTTCTCAATAAGTGCCTGGAACACCATATATTCCCCAAAGAATGGAAGGAGGCTACAGTTGTAGTCCTTAAAAAACCAGGCAAAGAAAACTATAAGACCCCTAAATCCTATAGACCTATCGGACTGTTACCAATTCTGGGCAAAATATTTGAGAAAATGCTGGTGGCTCGTCTCAAATTTTACCTAATACCAAGGATGAGTACTCGCCAGTACGGATTCATGCCGCAAAGGAGCACCGAAGACTCCCTCTACACTCTAGTAAAATACATACGCAATAAACTAGAAGAAAGGAAAATTGTTACCCTAATATCCTTAGACATAGAGTACGACTTTTGTTAGGTTAGGTTAGGTTAGGTTAGGTTAGGTTAGGTTAGGTTGGGATGGGATGCAAGTCGGGTTCCTCCTCGTGTGCCAAACTGCTGCTTGTCCCTTTGGATACGTCTGGAGGGAACAGCAGCATCTTTTGGCCGGTGCATCCTGGGCGCTTGTCAATTATATCTCCTTGTGGGATATAATTGACTCGCGGCGAATACCCGACAAGCGGGAGGTATGCGTGTTCTGGGTTAAGTCACAGACACGCATACGGGCGCACGCCTCGCTCTACTTTTAGAGTGCTGGCGTAGCGTGGAAGTATACCGTAATCCTTCGGGGGCGGGGGCCTTGCCTTAAATGGCCGGGCTGCGAGGAGACAACCTCTATAAAAAATATTGCGGGCGAGGAGACAACCTCGTTAAAAAACATTGCGGGCCGTGAGAGGAGGGTTTTGCCCTCAGCTCACGGAAAAGGTGGGACTGCGGGGGAGGAGGAGTGTCGGTATTGCGATGCGCCGCTCTCCCTATCCTCCGCAGCCGAGCGGGGTTGAGGAGTTGGAGGCAGGACCGTGGAGGGAGAGGAGTGTTGGTATTACGATGCGCCTCTCTCCCTGCCCTCCGCGGTCCTGCCTGGGCCTGCCGAAAGGTGGGCGGTCGCCGGTGGGGGACTGGAAGTAAAGGCTCTGCCGGTTTCCCAGTCCTCTGCCACTCGGGCGAAGCGGGAGTGCCGTGGGGTTTTAGCCGGTAAGAGTCCGGCATAACCCGTCGGCCTCCTCCAGCGGACGGGTATCCATGAGGATTTCCCCACGAAAAAAAAAAAAAAAAAAAAAAAAGGTTAGGTTGGGATGCAAGTCGGGTTCCTCCTCGTGTGCCAAACTGCTGCTTGTCCCTTTGGATACGTCTGGAGGGAACAGCAGCATCTTTTGGCCGGTGCATCCTGGGCGCTTGTCAATTATATCTCCTTGTGGGATATAATTGACTCGCGGCGAATACCCGACAAGCGGGAGGTATGCGTGTTCTGGGTTAAGTCACAGACACGCATACGGGCGCACGCCTCGCTCTACTTTTAGAGTGCTGGCGTAGCGTGGAAGTATACCGTAATCCTTCGGGGGCGGGGGCCTTGCCTTAAATGGCCGGGCTGCGAGGAGACAACCTCTATAAAAAATATTGCGGGCGAGGAGACAACCTCGTTAAAAAACATTGCGGGCCGTGAGAGGAGGGTTTTGCCCTCAGCTCACGGAAAAGGTGGGACTGCGGGGGAGGAGGAGTGTCGGTATTGCGATGCGCCGCTCTCCCTATCCTCCGCAGCCGAGCGGGGTTGAGGAGTTGGAGGCAGGACCGTGGAAGGAGAGGAGTGTTGGTATTACGATGCGCCTCTCTCCCTGCCCTCCGCGGTTCTGCCTGGGCCTGCCGAAAGGTGGGCGGTCGCCGGTGGGGGACTGGAAGTAAAGGCTCTGCCGGTTTCCCAGTCCTCTGCCACTCGGGCGAAGCGGGAGTGCCGTGGGGTTTTAGCCGGTAAGAGTCCGGCATAACCCGTCGGCCTCCTCCAGCGGACGGGTATCCATGAGGATTTCCCCACGTAAAAAAAAAAAAAAAAAAAAAAAAAAAAAAGGTTAGGTTAGGTTAGGTTAGGTTAGGTTAGGTTAGGTTAGGTTAGGTTAGGTTAGGTTGGGATGCAAGTCGGGTTCCTCCTCGTGCGCCAAACTGCTGCTTGTCTCTTTGGATACGTCTGGAGGGAACAGCAGCATCTTTTGGCCGGTGCATCCTGGGCGCTTGTCAATTATATCTCCTTGTGGGATATAATTGACTCGCGGCGAATACCCGACAAGCGGGAGGTATGCGTGTTCTGGGTTAAGTCACAGACACGCATACGGGCGCACGCCTCGCTCTACTTTTAGAGTGCTGGCGTAGCGTGGAAGTATACCGTAATCCTTCGGGGGCGGGGGCCTTGCCTTAAATGGCCGGGCTGCGAGGAGACAACCTCTATAAAAATATTGCGGGCGAGGAGACAACCTCGTTAAAAAACATTGCGGGCCGTGAGAGGAGGGTTTTGCCCTCAGCTCACGAAAAAGGTGGGACTGCGGGGGAGGAGGAGTGTCGGTATTGCGATACGCCGCTCTCCCTATCCTCCGCAGCCGAGCGGGGTTGAGGAGTTGGAGGCAGGACCGTGGAGGGAGAGGAGTGTTGGTATTACGATGCGCCTCTCTCCCTGCCCTCCGCGGTCCTGCCTGGGCCTGCCTAAAGGTGGGCGGTCGCCGGTGGGGGACTGGAAGTAAAGGCTCTGCCGGTTTCCCAGTCCTCTGCCACTCGGGCGAAGCGGGAGTGCCGTGGGGTTTTAGCCGGTAAGAGTCCGGCATAACCCGTCGGCCTCCTCCAGCGGACGGGTATCCATGAGGATTTCCCCACGTAAAAAAAAAAAAAAAGGTTAGGTTAGGTTAGGTTAGGTTAGGTTCTCCCCCGTTGTGCTGCCACCTTATCGTGGTGGGGGGGTTTGCGTGTCCTAATGACCTTCAGGGCTATACCGGATAGGGCTTCCCATACCGGACAGGCTTGAAGCGAAGGGCCAGACAAAGAGCAGCACAAGGAGGGCCCTCCGTGTGTTTCTCTGATAACAGAGAACTCACGTGATCTGGGCCAATATGGGACGGGCCAGCACACTGCCCAATTGCGGTGTGTCTGGCAGGCATACGTGCCACCGTTGGAGGAGAATGACTAGCCACATGTCTCGCGTTCCGTAAGTCGCGGCACACTTCAACGACCCTGCCTGGTGGCTCCAGCAGGAGATGTTGTGTGTTCGCCTCCCGGAGGGCTTGCCTTAATTGGCCGACCCGCGGGAAGGTTGTCTGGAGTTCGGCCACTCAAAACACCAGTGCACCAGCTCGAAAGACAGGAGCACTTTGTGCTACCTGTGCGGTTCAACTGCTCATAAGGTGCAGCAGTGCACGGCAAAAACGCCGAAGTGCGTGATCTGCGCGGACTATGGCCTGCCGTCCAATCACCGCATAGGGAGCAAGAGGTGTTCACCTCCCAAGAAGAAGAAGAGAATGGCATCTAACAGAAACTCAAATGAAGCTATTGGGAGCGCGCCAGCCATTGCTGACCCGCAAGCCCAACGCTCGCAAGAGGACAACCTCATGGAATGTTAATGGGTACACTCATTCAGCACATCTTGCAAGGCAACCTCAACCATTGCCGGGCGGCACAAGATCTACTCATGCAGAGTTTAATCGAGAGATCTAGTGCTATCGCAGTGATTGCAGAACCCTACTCGACTCCAAACCACCCTCGCTGGTTCGGGGACTCCTCCGGGACAGTAGCTATCTACTGGGGTGGTAGCGAAGGAGATCTTCCATGCTCCAAAATATCCGAAGACCAGGGCATTGTGGCGGTCAAGTGGGGCTCTCTTGCAGTTATCGGCTGCTACATCTCACCGAACTGTAGCTTTTCCGAGTTTGAGGGATTTCTGGACCGAGCCGCGAACTGCGTCCGCAGCTGTTTTCCTTGCCCCATTCTCGTCCTGGGCGATTTCAATGCACACTCTCGTGCTTGGAATGACCCCCGGGATGACGAGCGGGGTGAAGCTGTACTCGAATGGGCCGCTGGGCTGGATCTTAGGCTGCTCAATCGTGGCAATGAGAGCACGTGCGTTCGGGCGCAGGGTGAGTCGATAGTCGACCTGTCCTGGGCATCTCGCTTGACGGAACGTATGGTATCGAACTGGAGGGTTGCAGTGGATCTAGTCACGCTCTCCGACCACCGCCACATAACTTTTGATGTGTGTTTGGTCCGGCGGACCGTGTCTGGTTCTGCAAGTAATAGCTCACGCCATAGGTGGGTGCTCAAATGTCTGGATCGGGACATCCTAATGGCTGCTGCGCATGCTGCAGACTGGGAAGACTCCAACAACCAAACTGATTTCCCAGACACTGAAACCAGGGTAGCTTGCTTGCGAACCACCATGATAGCCATATGTGATGCTGCAATGCCTCGGGCAAGGACGCGAAAAAGGGAGCCAGTCTATTGGTGGTCAGCGGACATCTCGCACCTTCGCGAGACATGTCTTCGAGCCAGACGCCTGTACACTCGAACCCGTAGACGCCGAAGAGCAAACGACGCCGAAAAAGATAGGGCGTACAGAGCATACCGCAATGCTACTAAAGCCCTTCAGAATGCAATAGCGAATGCGCGATCGAAATCATGGGCCGAGCTTTTGGAGAGTCTAAACCACGATCCGTGGGGGCGCCCATATAAAATAGTCTTGGGAAAACTACGCCCGTGGGTACCACCGCTGACAGAAACACTTGAGCCTGAGTTTGTCACATGCGTCGTAGACACCCTGTTCCCCCAAACGAGAAACGAGATAGAACAGAATGGAAATACGCCAAACTGGTCGGAGGACCTCGCCGTCACAGAGGTTGAACTGCGAATAGCAGTTCAACGCATGGCCGCCCGCAACACTGCACCTGGTCCTGACGGTGTGCCTGGCAAAATTTGGGCTCTGGTACTCAAGGTCCTGAAAAACAGACTGTGCCAGATTTTTGACAGTTGCTTTCGGGCTGGATGCTTTCCAAAGGCATGGAAAAGGGCAAGGCTCGTTTTAATACGCAAAGAGGGGAGACCCTTGGACTCCCCCTCTGCTTATCGGCCAATTTGCCTACTAGACGAGGTAGGTAAGCTCTTTGAGCGGGTGATAGCGCGTCGCATCAATGGTCATCTTGCACGGGATGGTCCGGACCTTTCTGAAAATCAGTTCGGCTTTCGAGAGCAGCGCTCGACTATTGACGCGATTCTTCGGGTGCGTAGAACTGCTGAGGAAGCAAACTCAGGGGGAAAAGTGGTTTTGGCAATATCTCTTGATATTGTCAACGCTTTTAACTCTCTTCCCTGGAAGGCAATCAAGAGAGCACTGATGTATCATCAAGTCCCACACTATCTACGGAAGGTGCTGGAATCATATCTCTCCGAGCGGTTTATTGAATATCCGAGCCAGGGAGGCCACGTGCAGGAAAGAGAAGTTGTGTGTGGGGTTCCTCAGGGATCAGTACTGGGACCTCTACTGTGGAATCTCGCATATGACATGGTCCTACGGACGAACTCCCCTTAGGCGTGAGCATAGTTTGCTACGCAGATGATACGCTGGTGCTGGCGGAGGGCGACAGCTTTGAAAGAACTACAAGACTTGCGGAACTGGGGGTGGCACGGGTCGTTAACCGTGTTAATGCTCTCGGGCTGCGGATAGCGCCGCAAAAGACCGAGGCGATCTGGTTCCACGGACCCAATATGGATCCACCTAGCACTAATGTGCGTGTTGGCGATGCCACGGTGCAGGTCGGAAGGGCAATAAAATACCTTGGTTTAGTTCTAGACAGCCGTTGGACGTTTGAAGACCATTTTGTTCGTCTGATGCCCCGGATTCTTAAGGTGGCAGGTGCTATGCATAGACTGCTACCAAATCTCGGGGGACCAAGCGAGGAGGTTCGGCGTCTATATGCTGGTGTTGTACGCTCCATAGCGTTGTACGGAGCGCCAGTTTGGGTGGATACGCTGTCGAGACCCCGGGGCAATGCTGCAAAGCTTAATGCTGTGCAGCGCAAAATTGCCATCCGGGTTGCACGCGGCTATAGGACTATATCCTACGATGCAGCGAATCTTCTGGCGAGGTTTCCGCCCTTCGACCTACTTGCAGCCCTGGATGCGAGGGTTTACGACCGGATTCGTGTCCTACGCCAAGGAGAGGATTACTTGCCAGAAGTAGTCAAGAGACTACGTCAGGAAGAGAAGTCGTGGACGATTGATAGGTGGAAGGATCGCCTTGCTAAACCATCCAGCTTAAGGCAGAGAGTGGTCAGCGGAATTTTGCCAAATTTTCATCCATGGCTGGATAATGTAAAATGCCGCGTCACATACCGGCTTACCCAAGTGCTCACCGGACATGGCTGCTTTGGTGAGTACCTCCACCGTATTGGGAGAGAACTATCAGCACAGTGTCATCACTGCTCGTGTGACCAAGATACCGCGCAGCACACGCTTGAGCATTGCCCAACATGGGAGTCCGAGCGGCGAGACTTGGTCGGAGTTATTGGAGCGGATTTGTCCCTGGTAGCCATAATTAAGGCAATGCTGGGGAGCGAGACCGCATGGAAGGCTGTGGTCTCATTTTGCGAGGCGGTAATGCTCCAAAAAGAGACCGTTGAACGAGATCGGGAGCGAGCAGATCCCGACCGCCGACGTAGACGTCGACGACAATAATCCAGTTCGACACTGGGCCCTGTAGTCCCGGGCATAGAATAGGGCTACGGTATCCCCTGCCTGTCGTAAGAGGCGACTAAAAGGGGACCTGGGGACCGCTGGTTGCCAGAGTGGGGGCTCTGGTGACTCGTAACGTTGTAATGTGGTCCCGAGTGAGCGGCAAATGGGTGTGACCCCCTTACTGCCGTGACGTACAGGAAGTACACCGGTGTGTTCCTGCTGGAGATCCCGGAGTACTCCCATTGTATGGAGGATGGTCGCCGAGGTGGTTTTAGTGGGTAAAAATCCCACATAACCCGACATCCCCCCCCAAGGGCGGTCGGGTATCTTTCGAAGATTTCCCCCCGTTAACAAAAAAAAAAAAAAAAAAAAGGTTAGGTTAGGTTAGGTTTAGGTTACATTTAACACAAAAAAGGCTAATTGGTCAAAATTTAATGAGAATCTTTTACAAATGATGGAAAATAATAACTTAATAAAAACTGAATTAGACCAAATAAACACTCCTGAAGAAATTGAAGAAACAACAAATAAGTACACAAAACTAGTACTCAAATCTTGTGAAGAATCAATGCCACGAAAGAAGCAAGCAGAAGAAGTTAGAGTCCCGTGGTGGTCCGAAAAACTTGAGAGAATGAAAAAGGAAGTCGCCACAAGGAAACGTAGAATAAGATGCGCTGCCCCTTCCCGTAGGTCGAGGGTCGTTGAAGACTACCTAAAACAGAAAGAGGAGTATGAATCTGAGGCAACCAGGGCACAAATCGAGAGTTGGAAGAATTTCTGTAGCAAACAAGACAAAGAAGGAGTTTGGGAAGGAATCTATAGGGTCATTGGGAGGACAAAATCCAGAGAGGAGGACCTAATGCTGGAAAAAGATGGAGAGGTGCTCGACGCAAAGCGATCCGCGAAGCTATTAGCTGAAACCTTCTATCCAGAAGACACCTCAGAAAACGTCAGCACCTACCACCAACAAATCAGAAAGGAAGCAGATAAGGTAAACTCCAGTGAACAAGATGACCCAAAAGATCCACCCTTTACAATGACCGAACTCCTGACTGCTTGTAGATCTTTCAACCCGAAAAAGGCCCCGGGTTTCGATGGCCTTACAGCTGACATATGCTGTAGAGCCATCGAATGTGATCCGGAAGTCTTCCTACTACTTCTCAATAAGTGCCTGGAACACCATATATTCCCCAAAGAATGGAAGGAGGCTACAGTTGTAGTCCTTAAAAAACCAGGCAAAGAAAACTATAAGACCCCTAAATCCTATAGACCTATCGGACTGTTACCAATTCTGGGCAAAATATTTGAGAAAATGCTGGTGGCTCGTCTCAAATTTTACCTAATACCAAGGATGAGTACTCGCCAGTACGGATTCATGCCGCAAAGGAGCACCGAAGACTCCCTCTACACTCTAGTAAAATACATACGCAATAAACTAGAAGAAAGGAAAATTGTTACCCTAATATCCTTAGACATAGAGTACGACTTTTGTTAGGTTAGGTTAGGTTAGGTTAGGTTAGGTTGGGATGGGATGCAAGTCGGGTTCCTCCTCGTGTGCCAAACTGCTGCTTGTCCCTTTGGATACGTCTGGAGGGAACAGCAGCATCTTTTGGCCGGTGCATCCTGGGCGCTTGTCAATTATATCTCCTTGTGGGATATAATTGACTCGCGGCGAATACCCGACAAGCGGGAGGTATGCGTGTTCTGGGTTAAGTCACAGACACGCATACGGGCGCACGCCTCGCTCTACTTTTAGAGTGCTGGCGTAGCGTGGAAGTATACCGTAATCCTTCGGGGGCGGGGGCCTTGCCTTAAATGGCCGGGCTGCGAGGAGACAACCTCTATAAAAAATATTGCGGGCGAGGAGACAACCTCGTTAAAAAACATTGCGGGCCGTGAGAGGAGGGTTTTGCCCTCAGCTCACGGAAAAGGTGGGACTGCGGGGGAGGAGGAGTGTCGGTATTGCGATGCGCCGCTCTCCCTGCCCTCCGCGGTCCTGCCTGGGCCTGCCGAAAGGTGGGCGGTCGCCGGTGGGGGACTGGAAGTAAAGGCTCTGCCGGTTTCCCAGTCCTCTGCCACTCGGGCGAAGCGGGAGTGCCGTGGGGTTTTAGCCGGTAAGAGTCCGGCATAACCCGTCGGCCTCCTCCAGCGGACGGGTATCCATGAGGATTTCCCCACGAAAAAAAAAAAAAAAAAAAAAAAAAAAGGTTAGGTTGGGATGCAAGTCGGGTTCCTCCTCGTGTGCCAAACTGCTGCTTGTCCCTTTGGATACGTCTGGAGGGAACAGCAGCATCTTTTGGCCGGTGCATCCTGGGCGCTTGTCAATTATATCTCCTTGTGGGATATAATTGACTCGCGGCGAATACCCGACAAGCGGGAGGTATGCGTGTTCTGGGTTAAGTCACAGACACGCATACGGGCGCACGCCTCGCTCTACTTTTAGAGTGCTGGCGTAGCGTGGAAGTATACCGTAATCCTTCGGGGGCGGGGGCCTTGCCTTAAATGGCCGGGCTGCGAGGAGACAACCTCTATAAAAAATATTGCGGGCGAGGAGACAACCTCGTTAAAAAACATTGCGGGCCGTGAGAGGAGGGTTTTGCCCTCAGCTCACGGAAAAGGTGGGACTGCGGGGGAGGAGGAGTGTCGGTATTGCGATGCGCCGCTCTCCCTATCCTCCGCAGCCGAGCGGGGTTGAGGAGTTGGAGGCAGGACCGTGGAAGGAGAGGAGTGTTGGTATTACGATGCGCCTCTCTCCCTGCCCTCCGCGGTTCTGCCTGGGCCTGCCGAAAGGTGGGCGGTCGCCGGTGGGGGACTGGAAGTAAAGGCTCTGCCGGTTTCCCAGTCCTCTGCCACTCGGGCGAAGCGGGAGTGCCGTGGGGTTTTAGCCGGTAAGAGTCCGGCATAACCCGTCGGCCTCCTCCAGCGGACGGGTATCCATGAGGATTTCCCCACGTAAAAAAAAAAAAAAAAAAAAAAAAAAAAGGTTAGGTTAGGTTAGGTTAGGTTAGGTTAGGTTAGGTTAGGTTAGGTTAGGTTAGGTTAGGTTCTCCCCCGTTGTGCTGCCACCTTATCGTGGTGGGGGGGTTTGCGTGTCCTAATGACCTTCAGGGCTATACCGGATAGGGCTTCCCATACCGGACAGGCTTGAAGCGAAGGGCCAGACAAAGAGCAGCACAAGGAGGGCCCTCCGTGTGTTTCTCTGATAACAGAGAACTCACGTGATCTGGGCCAATATGGGACGGGCCAGCACACTGCCCAATTGCGGTGTGTCTGGCAGGCATACGTGCCACCGTTGGAGGAGAATGACTAGCCACATGTCTCGCGTTCCGTAAGTCGCGGCACACTTCAACGACCCTGCCTGGTGGCTCCAGCAGGAGATGTTGTGTGTTCGCCTCCCGGAGGGCTTGCCTTAATTGGCCGACCCGCGGGAAGGTAAACCCTATAAAACCCGAGAGAACCCTCGTTAAAACCTGCGGATACTTGGCGACCTCTGCAGTATGTAGCCCCTCCTCTAATTGGCGTAACGGGGAGCGATCTTATTTCGCCTACTACTCGTGGGAACAAAAATGAGCACTGAACCCCCCCCCCCCGCCTAGTTTTAAGTTTAGTATAAGTGACGAGATGGATGGCGGATTACCCGCCTCGATGAAGGATGACGTAAGAGACGTTATCCCTGCTGGGACCACGTCTGACTTCGTCTACATATCCGAGTCGGACTCGGATATGAGCCTCGCGAGTTCCAACTCGCGAGAGGCGCAGCGGAATCGCCCCAAACCTCCAGAGGATGGAAAGGACGCGGAAGGCGAGGATTCGCCACCTGCCAAATCTTCTCCGGCCCGTCGCGGGCGTGGGCGCCCGCCGACGACGGGGCAGTACGTCGGTTTGGCGAAAGCCAAGCAAGAGCTCTTAGTAGCGCGAAGGAAGGAGCTGGAGCTCCAAGCGGAGGAGGAAGTCGCCGCAATCGCTCGCGAAGTCCATCTGAGGAATGTGTCTGCTGCGAGGGTGCCGGTGGCGGGCCTAGGTGGCGGCAATGATGATGATTCGTGCCTCTCTTCGACCCTGGCAGATAGGGTCGAGGAGTGCACGAACGTCATTACGCAAGTTGCCACCAAGTCGAGCAACCTGAAGGGCACATTTGTCAGGGCCTTGAAGGATGCGGCGGCGACCATTCGAGAGGCAGTTACTCTGCTCAGGAATAACACCTCTACTGATGAAACCCTGAGACTCCAGGCGGACAACAACCGGCTACGGGAAGAGCTGGCTGCGCTCAGGAGGGAGGTCACCAGCATGCGCGCAAGCGTGGCTGCTGCTGCTGTGAACGCCGTGCCTCCCGTCCCGGAGCAGTTGTCAGCGCAGCACTCACAGACGGAGGCCATAGCGCGCGATGTACTGTCCCGGGTTGGGACGTTAATCAGCGCGCGGTTTGAGGCGCTCGAGGAGCGCCTGCTGCCTGAGAAACGTCTCAGGCCGCCTCTGGCAGCAGACAGGCGAAATATAGAGCCCGAGCCCCAGCCTGGATCGTCGTCGGCGCTGGATCCCCCCTCTTTCCCCTCTTTGGAGGAGGTGGCGACATGGAGTGCGGTGGCAAGAAGAAAAGGCAAGGGAAAAGGAAAGAAGACGGCACCCACGCCTAGCGCGGTGGTGCCAGCCCCCACTGCCGCAAAGGCCAAGAAGTCTGTGGCCAAAAAGCCCGACTCTGCTACAACGTCGAGGCCAGCCTCGGTGCCTAAGCCCGCTTCAGCTGGCGTAAAACCTGCAGCGGTGCCGAAGCCCGCAAACAGCGGCGGGAATGCCGGAAAGCCTGGCAAAAGGCGCAAGCGTGGCGGGCGCCAAATGCGTGCTCCCACGACGGCGGCTGTAGTTATTACGCTGCAGCATGATGCCGTCGAGAAGGGAGTCACGTATAAGGATGTTCTCCTGAAGGCTCGTCAGAGGCTTACCTGGCGGCCCTCAATATTCCGGCAGGCCTCAAAATAAGACAGGCGGTCACGGGAGCTCGGGTCCTGGAGCTGCCGTCCGCGGTCACGGCAGAAATGGCGGATCGCTTCGCAGCGAAACTCCGTGAGGTCCTGGCTGGAGAGGCGCGGGTCGCTAGGCCTGTTAAGTGCGCAGATCTGCGCCTGGCAGGCCTGGATGACTCCGTCACAAAGGATGAGGTCCTCTCTGCAATCGCTGCCCAGACGGGCTGCCCCATTGACCATGTCAAGGGGGGCGAAATCCGCGTGGGCCGCATGGGTGCTGGCTCTCTTTGGGTGCAGTGCCCAGTGGCGGCTGCGAAGGCATTAGTGGCTGCCAAAAGCCTCAGGGTCGGGTGGAGCAGTGCGCGCGTTGAGTTACTGGAGCCGCGCCAAATGAAGTGTTTCCGATGCCTGGAAATTGGGCACACGCGGCTCCAGTGTCCCTCGGAGGTGGACCGCAGCGATCTGTGCTACCGCTGCAGCGCTCCTGGGCACAAATCGGCGATGTGCTCCGCAAAACCACACTGCATAGTGTGCGCGGCTGCGGGTAAGCCTGCAGAGCATGCGGTGGGGGGCAAAGACTGTTCCCCACCGAAGAAAGGCAAGAGGACCGCTCAGGCCCTGGTGTCACAGCAGGCGGGTCGGGAATTACCCCGACAGGAGGAAATGAGTGTTGATCCCAATGATGGATAGGGATCCACACCGTTTCCTCCAGGTGAACCTAAACCATTGCGCTGGTGCCCAGGATCTGCTTTTCCAGGCACTGGCGCAATGGGGAATTGGACTTGCCATTGTGGCAGAGCCCTACTGCATCCCGGCCAGCTGGGCAGGGGATGCGACTGGCGTGGCGGCCATCTGCGTCCCCAGCGGTGGCTCACCTCTCCTGGCGAGAGAGAGGGGATCTGGGTTTGTGGCGGTGGACTGGGGGGAGTACACTGTATTTTCAGTGTATCTCTCGCCCAGCAGAACCCTCGCGGAGATCGAGGTGGTCCTTGGCGAGATGCAGGCGGCCGTTGGGCGGGCTGCCCCTCGTTCTATAGTCGTGGCGGGCGACTTCAATGCCAAGAATTTGGCTTGGGGTTCGCCTGCCACCGATGCGCGAGGAATTGTGGTTGAGGAGTGGGCAACGGAAACGGGGTTGGCTCTCCTTAACTGCGGCACTGCGCACACCTTTGTTAGCCCGCAGGGGTCGTCCATTGTGGACCTCTCCTTTGCGTCCCCTGCGGTCGCGGGGGCAGTGCAAGACTGGCGGGTCGAGGAGGAGATGGAGACGCTGTCGAATCATTTGTACGTCCGTTTCAGCGTCTCCTCTTCTTCCGGGAGGGCTCGGCCTCATCATCGTCCCCCCGTGGGGAGTTCAGCGTTTCCGCGCTGGGCCCTCGTGGGGCTAAATGGGGATCTCTTGGAGGAGGCTGCGATCGTGGAGTCTTGGGGCTCTCCGATCGAGACGACTCCAAACGGGGGCGCACTGCATTTTCGCGATGCGCTAACGCGGATCTGCGACGCCTGCATGCCCCGTGTTCGACATCGGGGTCGCGGAAGGCAGGTCTATTGGTGGTCACCTGCCATCGCGGAATTAAGACAGCGCTGTATCGCGGCCCGCCGGCAGTTCCAGCGCCAACGTGGGAGACGGCCTCGAGAGGAGGATCTGGAGGAACAGCTGCGGAGGGTGTACGGCGACGCTAAAAAGTCTTTGCAGCTGGCCATCCTGCAGTCGAAGGACGCCGCCTGGGGGGAGCTTCTTGCGGGGCTCGACCGCAACCCATGGGGCCGCCCCTACAGGGCCACCCGGGGAAAGCTCTGTCCCGGCCCGCCGGTGGCTGAGTCCATTGCGCCTGAGCAACTGGCTGGGGTGCTCGAGGCGCTTTTCCCGACGCCGGTTGGAGAAATCCCACCCGTGTTGGAAGCGGATGCCACCGAAACGGTACCCCCAGTCACGGAGGGCGAAATGAGTGCCGCACTTCTTCGCCTTCGTGGCCGCAGAACGGCGCCTGGTCCCGACGGGGTGCCCGGCAGAGTCCTGGTTTCGACTCTGGGGCCCTTGGAGGAAAAGCTGCGGGAACTGTTTACCGCCTGTTTACAGAGTGGACAGTTCCCAACGTGCTGGAAGGAGGGCAAAGTTGTCCTCCTTCGGAAGGAGGGACGCTCTCCTGAGTCTCCCTCGGCTTACCGGCCGATTGTCCTCTTGGACGAGGCCGGTAAGCTAATGGAGAGAATTGTGGCCTCACGCATCGTTCGGCGTATGGTGTGCGAAGGGCCGGATTTGTCGGAGGCGCAGTATGGCTTCCGGCCAGCGCGTTCCACAATTGACGCCATCCTCACCGTCAAGGAGTTCGCGGAGGAACAAGCGGCGAGCGGCGGCGTGGTGTTGGCGGTGACTCTTGACATTGCCAACGCCTTCAATACCCTGCCGTTCGCCGCCATCGAGGATGGCCTGCGCTTCCACCGACTTCCCCGCTACTTGCGCGCGCTTATCGCGTCGTATTTGCGGGGGAGAAGAGTGGCGTGTGTGGGGCGTGGTGGCGCAGTCATATGGAGGGACGTGTGGTGCGGTGTTCCGCAGGGGTCGGTCCTTGGCCCTCTGCTGTGGAACATCGGCTACGACCGTGTCCTCCGCGGTGCCTTGCTGCGCGGGCTGCGAGTCGTCTGCTATGCCGACGACACGCTTGTACTCGCCCGCGGAGCGACGCATGAGGAGGCTATTAGACTCGCGGCGGTGGGTACTGGGCTGGTGGTGACCCGCATCCGGGACCTGGGGCTCAGGGTGGCCTTGGAGAAGACTGAGGCCCTCTTCTTTCATGGACCCCGGAGGAGACCGCCTTTTGGGGCGACAATTCGCATCGCTGAGGTGGAGGTCCGAGTCAAGACCAAGATCAAGTATCTCGGACTCGTCCTGGACGGAAGATGGACGTTCGCCGCCCACTTCCGCCGGCTGACGCCAAAATTGATGGGTGCGGTGGCTGCCCTCGGACGCCTATTACCCAATGTGGGTGGACCGGGGTCCGTCTGTCGCCGCCTGTATATGGGGGTCATCAGATCGATGGCCCTCTATGGCGCCCCCGTGTGGGTGGGAGCACTGAGCGCCACGAACAAAGCGCTGCTGAGAAGACCGCAGCGTGCCATGGCGCTCAGGGCCATACGCGGTTACCGCACAGTAGCCGGCGAGGCAGCGTGCGCCCTGGCGGGATCCCCACCATGGGACTTGGAGGCAGGTGTTCTCGCAGAGGTCTATCGACGCGTCACCGAAATGAGGCGGCGCGAAGATGACCTTGTCGCCGAACGCATTGCCAGGTGGCGTCGCCAGGCGCGCGTCATACTGATGCGCAACTGGCGAGATCGTTTGGCGGCACCCTCCGCCGGGCATCGGGTGGCAGAGGCCGTAGGGCCATCATTGGTGGAATGGGTCGGCTCCCGTAATGGCAGTTTGTCGTTCCGGATGGTGCAGGTGATGACCGGGCATGGCTGCTTCGGTCATTACCTGCACGCTATCGGGAGAGAGCCGACTCCAAGGTGCCACCACTGCGCGAGCGCTGACGATACGGCGCAGCACACGTTGGCGGAATGCCCGGCGTGGGACGAGCCGCGAGAACGGCTTCGTGACGTCGTCGGGTCGGACCTCTCGCTGCCGGCCATCGTGAGAGCGATGGTCGGCAGCCGGGTGGCGTGGGAGGAGATGGCGTTCTTTTGTGAGACCGTCGTCTTACAAAAGGAGGCCGCCGAGAGGGAACGGGAGGACAACAGCTCTTCCGACCCGATCCGGCGACGTCGCGTGGGACGGCGACGGGCGGCGCACGAGCGCCGCCTGCCGCCATGAGCGGGCCCCCGGGTGGCAGACGTGGGGACGTCTGTCACCTAACGGTAAGGGGCCCCGCGTAGGCAGAATGCCCCCTGGTGTCAAGGGCATTCCAGCGGAGTGCGTGCAAGACGCGTGATGTGCCCAGACCTGAAGTCTGATGGTTAGGGCGGCCGTGGCCGGTCTGCAGCAGAATCGCTTTGGCGGGTCCTGCAGTCCGTCAGATCACGGCGGTGGAGGACACCCGATGGGTTTTAGTTGGTAGACTGCTTCCTTGCAGGAGTCCAACATAACCCCCTGGCTCCCCGGCCCGAGGGTATGCGTAACGCATTTCCCATCGAAAAAAAAAAAAAAAAAAAAAAAAAAGGTTAGGTTAGGTTAGGTTAGGTTAGGTTAGGTTAGGTTAGGTTAGGTTAGGTTAGGTTAGGTTCCCCCCCAATGGGTTCCTTGCCTTGTCGTGGCGGGGGGGCTCTTCGCTGTGAACAACATCACGCGGCGAAGCTAAATGGGAACCCAAGCGCGCGGCGACGGAGTATAAGCCGCGCGCCCAGGAGTCGCTCCTATCGGGCTTGCATGCAGTGCCCGAGAAAAGGATGCGAAAGGTGGTGGCGCTCCTATCGAGCTCTGGCAACAGTGCACGAGAAAAGGAGGCCAGGTGGGGCTGTGAGAGGAAGGGTTTGCCCTCTGCGGCCATAGAGGTGGGGCTTGGGAGTTAGGGCGGGGCCGCGGAGGGAGAGGAGTGCTGGTATTACGATGCGCCACTCTCCCTGCCCTCCGCGGCCCTGGTGGAGCGCCGCACCACGAATGCGGCACAGGAGGGGCTGCGGGAAATGGGTGCTCGGTGTTTTCCCCACACACCGATCATTCGTTTCTTTGCGGCCAAGTTGCGGTTAGCGACGGGCCTGACACCTTTTCCGTCGAGGGGCTTGGGAGGCTGGTAGTTCCCAGTACCTGCTTTCCGACCCCCATGGCCTCTTGGCAATGGACTGGGGGAGTCTGCTGTCACTACATTTGAGGCCGAGTAGGAAGGCGTGCCTGGTGTTCCGGTGCGCCTTGAAGTAAATGGAGGGCAGACTTTCTGCTCCTCTCCAAGGAGGGCCAGCCTTTCTGGTAGGCAACCGCCGTCGAGTTCGCGGAAGAATGCGAAAGCGTGCCCGTGTTCTTGGCAATGGCGGCAAGGAGGAACACCCCGGTGGTTTTAGTGGGTATACCGACAGTCGGGGAGTCCCACACACCTCCGCGTGCCGTCCCCTCGGCGCGCGTAGAGACGGTGCGTAACGCATTTCCCCGGGTAAAAAAAAAAAAAAAAAAAAAAAAAAAAAAGGTTAGGTTAGGTTAGGTTAGGTTAGGTTAGGTTTTTTTTTTTTTTTTTTTTTTTTTTTTTTTTTCTCCTACCTCCAACGTAATCGGAGCCTGTTCTTACTATTTCTTCCATTCCAGTTCCCGCAAGTATTCCTCTCGCACTTTTATGCTTCATACTGGTTCTTTCTTTCATCCTTCGTCTTACATTCCATTATGGGTGGGACTCCCATTCCCTATTCCTAATCTCTAGTACTATTTCTTTATTTTATTATGTTACAGGGGAAAATAACTTTAGCCAAAACGTTTTCTTTTTACATGTCCTTACAAGCTATTACTATTTACATTTGGTATTTTTACATTTTGTTGACTTTCCATTTATTTATTTTTTTACATTATTATATTTCTAGAGTACTTATTCTACATTTCTTATTTTACTACTTTATTTTATGTTTTACATTAATATACACATTATATTATGAAAACATAATATTTTTACCTAGTGGAATTTCTTTTTATAACTATTTTAGCGATTCTTGTACTGTAATCCAGAAATTTGTACCTATCTTCGCTTGACATTATATCCTTTACGCTATTCGACGATATTTTTACGTCTAGGTTTTGTTCCATGTCAAATCTTTGTTTCGCAAACATAGGACAATCAAACAAAATGTGTGGTACTGTTTCCTCCACCTCGGGGTCACAGACACAGGATGGGCTGTCTCTACATTTGAATCGGCTGAGGTACTGTGCGAAGCCTCCATGTCCAGTCATTATTTGGGTAACGACGCTGTTTATTTCAATTTTCCTAATTATTTTGTAAGCAGATACTACCTCAGGGAAGAACATTTTTGTAATTGATGCAGTACTCTCTGTTTTATATCTATTATTCCACTTTTCAAGAGTTTTAGAACGAATTCCATATTTCACATACGAAACTGGGCATTGTTCGTAGTCATGTTTTCTTTTGGACCCAATGGCAGCCTCCTTTGCTAGTTGGTCTGCTCGTTCATTGCACTCCAGTCCTGCATGAGCTTTAATCCAAAACAAAGACACAGCTTTGCCTTGTTGAGATATGGATTTTATATTATCTCTGGCTTTAACAGCGAGTGGATGGAGACAATCGTAGCTTATGATGGTTTGGAGAGCTGCCATTGAGTCACTATATATTCCAAAAGTTTTCCCTGCTTGTTTCAATATTGCCCTAGTTGCTTCTTGAATAGCAAGTAGTTCGGCCTGATACACCGTGCAATAGTTCGGTAGAGACAGCTTAGTCGTTTTTATTTCGGTGGAGTTACGCCAAATTGACAGTGCCGCACCCACCCTACCGTCTATTTTACTTCCGTCGGTGAAGATACAAACGTCTTGATTGCTGTGGACATCTACCTGCTCCTGGTTTACCAATCTGGTTATTCCTATCTCAATTTTTTCGGCGGGATGCGGCATCTCTATGGCTGGTGCCATGCGCTCTACTTCTCTTCCCCTGAGTTCTGGCTGGGGGACTCCCTTTTTTGCCTCGTGGTTAGGTTAGGTTAGGTTAGGTTAGGTTAGGTTAGGTTAGGTTAGGTTAGGTTAGGTTAGGTTAGGTTAGGTTAGGTTAGGTTAGGTTAGGTTAGGTTAGGTTAGGTTAGGTTAGGTTAGGTTAGGTTAGGTTAGGTTAGGTTAGGTTAGGTTAGGTTAGGTTCTCCCCCGTTGTGCTGCCACCTTATCGTGGTGGGGGGGTTTGCGTGTCCTAATGACCTTCAGGGCTATACCGGATAGGGCTTCCCTTACCGGACAGGCTTGAAGCGAAGGGCCAGACAAAGAGCAGCACAAGGAGGGCCCTCCGTGTGTTTCTCTGATAACAGAGAACTCACGTGATCTGGGCCAATATGGGACGGGCCAGCACACTGCCCAATTGCGGTGTGTCTGGCAGGCATACGTGCCACCGTTGGAGGAGAATGACTAGCCACATGTCTCGCGTTCCGTAAGTCGCGGCACACTTCAACGACCCTGCCTGGTGGCTCCAGCAGGAGATGTTGTGTGTTCGCCTCCCGGAGGGCTTGCCTTAATTGGCCGACCCGCGGGAAGGTAAACCCTATAAAACCCGAGAGAACCCTCGTTAAAACCTGCGGATACTTGGCGACCTCTGCAGTATGTAGCCCCTCCTCTAATTGGCGTAACGGGGAGCGATCTTATTTCGCCTACTACTCGTGGGAACAAAAATGAGCACTGAACCCCCCCCCCCGCCTAGTTTTAAGTTTAGCATAAGTGACGAGATGGATGGCGGATTACCCGCCTCGATGAAGGATGACGTAAGAGACGTTACCCCTGCTGTGACCACGTCTGACTTCGTCTACATATCCGAGTCGGACTCGGATATGAGCCTCGCGAGTTCCAACTCGCGAGAGACGCAGCGGAAACGCCCCAAAGCTCCAGAGGATGGAAAGGACGCGGAAGGCGAGGATTCGCCACCTGCCAAATCTTCTCCGGCCCGTCGCGGGCGTGGGCGCCCGCCGACGACGGGGCAGTACGTCGGTTTGGCGAAAGCCAAGCAAGAGCTCTTAGTAGTCCGAAGGAAGGAGCTGGAGCTCCAAGCGGAGGAGGAAGTCGCCGCAATCGCTCGCGAAGTCCGTCTGAGGAATGTGTCTGCTGCGAGGGTGCCGGTGGTGGGCCTAGGTGGCGGCAATGATGATGATTCGTGCCTCTCTTCGACCCTGGCAGATAGGGTCGAGGAGTGCACGAACGTCATTACGCAAGTTGCCACCAAGTCGAGCAACCTGAAGGGTACGTTTGTCAGGGCCTTGAAGGATGCGGCGGCGACCATTCGAGAGGCAGTTACTCTGCTCAGGAATAACACCTCTACTGAGGAAACCCTGAGACTCCAGGCGGACAACAACCGGCTACGGGAAGAGCTGGCTGCGCTCAGGAGGGAGGTCACCAGCATGCGCGCAAGCGTGGCTGCTGCTGCTATGAACGCCGTGCCTCCCGTCCCGGAGCAGTTGTCAGCGCAGCACTCACAGACGGAGGCCATAGCGCGCGATGTACTGTCCCGGGTTGGGACGTTAATCAGCGCGCGGTTTGAGGCGCTCGAGGAGCGCCTGCTGCCTGAGAAACGTCTCAGGCCGCCTCTGGCAGCAGACAGGCGAAATATAGAGCCCGAGCCCCAGCCTGGATCGTCGTCGGCGCTGGATCCCCCCTCTTTCCCCTCTTTGGAGGAGGTGGCGACATGGAGTGCGGTGGCAAGAAGAAAAGGCAAGGGAAAAGGAAAGAAGACGGCACCCACGCCTAGCGCGGTGGTGCCAGCCCCCACTGCCGCAAAGGCCAAGAAGTCTGTGGCCAAAAAGCCCGACTCTGCTACAACGTCGAGGCCAGCCTCGGTGCCTAAGCCCACTTCAGCTGGCGTAAAACCTGCAGCGGTGCCGAAGCCCGCAAACAGCGGCGGGAATGCCGGAAAGCCTGGCAAAAGGCGCAAGCGTGGCGGGCGCCAAATGCGTGCTCCCACGACGGCGGCTGTAGTTATTACGCTGCAGCATGATGCCGTCGAGAAGGGAGTCACGTATAAGGATGTTCTCCTGAAGGCTCGTCAGAGGCTTGACCTGGCGGCCCTCAATATTCCGGCAGGCCTCAAAATAAGGCAGGCGGTCACGGGAGCTCGGGTCCTGGAGCTGCCGTCCGCGGTCACGGCAGAAATGGCGGATCGCTTCGCAGCGAAACTCCGCGAGGTCCTGGCTGGAGAGGCGCGGGTCGCTAGGCCTGTTAAGTGCGCAGATCTGCGCCTGGCAGGCCTGGATGACTCCGTCACAAAGGATGAGGTCCTCTCTGCAATCGCTGCCCAGACGGGCTGCCCCATTGACCATGTCAAGGGGGGCGAAATCCGCGTGGGCCGCATGGGTGCTGGCTCTCTTTGGGTGCAGTGCCCAGTGGCGGCCGCGAAGGCATTAGTGGCTGCCAAAAGCCTCAGGGTCGGGTGGAGCAGTGCGCGCGTTGAGTTACTGGAGCCGCGCCAAATGAAGTGTTTCCGATGCCTGGAAATTGGGCACACGCGGCTCCAGTGTCCCTCGGAGGTGGACCGCAGCGATCTGTGCTACCGCTGCAGCGCTCCTGGGCACAAATCGGCGATGTGCTCCGCAAAACCACACTGCATAGTGTGCGCGGCTGCAGGTAAGCCTGCAGAGCATGCGGTGGGGGGCAAAGACTGCTCCCCACCGAAGAAAGGCAAGAGGACCGCCCAGGCCCTGGTGTCACAGCAGGCGGGTCGGGAATTACCCCGACAGGAGGAAATGAGTGTTGATCCCAATGATGGATAGGGATCCACACCGTTTCCTCCAGGTGAACCTTAACCATTGCGCTGGTGCCCAGAATCTGCTTTTCCAGGCACTAGCGCAATGGGGAATTGGACTTGCCATTGTAGCAGAGCCCTACTGCATCCCGGCCAGCTGGGCAGGGGATGCCACTGGCGTGGCGGCCATCTGCGTCCCCAGCGGCGGCTCACCCCTCCTGGCAAGAGAGAGGGGACCGGGGTTTGTGGCGGTGGACTGGGGAGAGTACACTGTATTTTCAGTGTATCTCTCGCCCAGCAGAACCCTCGCGGAGATCGAGGTGGTCTTGGGCGAGATGCAGATGGCCGTTAGGCGGGCTGCCCCTCGCTCTATAGTCGTGGCGGGCGACTTCAATGCCAAGAATTTGGCTTGGGGTTCACCTGCCACCGATGCGCGAGGAATTGTGGTTGAGGAGTGGGCAGCGGAGACTGGGTTGGCTCTTCTTAACTGCGGCACTGCGCACACCTTTGTTGGCCCGCAGGGGTCGTCCATTGTGGACCTCTCCTTTGCGTCCCCTGCGGTCGCGGGGGCAGTGCAAGACTGGCGGGTCGAGGAGGAGATGGAGACGCTGTCGAATCATTTATACGTCCGTTTCAGCGTCTCCTCTTCTTCCGGGAGGGTTCGGCCTCATCACCGTCCCCCCGTGGGAAGCTCAGCGTTTCCGCGCTGGGCCCTCGCGGGGCTGAATGGGGATCTGTTGGAGGAGGCTGCGATCGTGGAGTCTTGGGGCTCTCCCATCGAGACGACACCAAACGGGGGCGCACTGCATTTTCGCGATGCGCTAACGCGGATCTGCGACGCCTGCATGCCCCGTGTTCGGCATCGGGGTCGCGGAAGGCAAGTCTATTGGTGGTCACCTGCCATCGCGGAATTAAGACAGCGCTGTATCGTGGCCCGCCGGCAGTTCCAGCGCCAACGTGGGAGACGGCCTCGAGAGGAGGATCTGGGGGAACAACTGCGGAGGGTGTACGGCGACGCTAAAAAGTCTTTGCAGCTGGCCATCCTGCAGTCGAAGGACGCCGCCTGGGGGGAGCTTCTTGCGGGGCTAGACCGCAACCCATGGGGCCGCCCCTACAGGGCCACCCGGGGAAAGCTCTGTCCCGGCCCGCCGGTGGCTGAGTCCATTGCGCCTGGGCAGCTGGCTGGGGTGCTCGAGGCGCTTTTCCCGACGCCGGTTGGAGAAATCCCACCCGTGTTGGAAGCGGATGCCACCGAAACGGTACCCCCAGTCACGGAGGGCGAAATGAGTGCCGCACTTCTTCGCCTTCGTGGCCGCAGAACGGCGCCTGGTCCCGACGGGGTGCCCGGCAGAGTCCTGGTTTCGACTCTGGGGCCCTTGGAGGAAAAGCTGCGGGAGCTGTTTACCGCCTGTTTACAGAGTGGACAGTTCCCATCGTGCTGGAAGGAGGGCAAAGTTGTCCTCCTTCGGAAGGACTTCCCCGACTTCCCCGCTACTTGCGTGCGCTTATCGCGTCGTATTTGCGGGGGAGAAGAGTGGCGTGTGTGGGGCGTGGTGGCGCAGTCATATGGAGGGACGTGTGGTGCGGTGTTCCGCAGGGGTCGGTCCTTGGCCCTCTGCTGTGGAACATCGGCTACGACCGTGTCCTCCGCGGTGCCTTGCTGCGCGGGCTGCGAGTCGTCTGCTATGCCGACGACACGCTTGTACTCGCCCGTGGAGCGACGCATGAGGAGGCTATTAGACTCGCGGCGGTGGGTGCTGGGCTGGTGGTGTCCCGCATCCGGGACCTGGGGCTCAGGGTGGCCTTGGAGAAGACTGAAGCCCTCTTCTTTCATGGACCCCGGAGGATACCGCCTTTTGGGGCGACAATTCACATCGCTGAGGTGGAGGTCCGAGTCAAGACCGAGATCAAGTATCTCGGACTCGTCCTGGACGGAAGATGGACGTTCGCCGCCCACTTCCGCCGGCTGACGCCAAAATTGATGGGTGCGGTGGCTGCCCTCGGACGCCTATTACCCAATGTGGGTGGACCGGGGTCCGTCTGTCGCCGCCTGTATATGGGGGTCATCAGATCGATGGCCCTCTATGGCGCCCCCGTGTGGGTGGGAGCACTGAGCGCCACGAACAAAGCGCTGCTAAGAAGACCGCAGCGTGCCGTGGCGCTCAGGGCCATACGCGGTTACCGCACAGTAGCCGGCGAGGCAGCGTGCGCCCTGGCGGGATCCCCACCATGGGACTTGGAGGCAGGTGTTCTCGCAGAGGTCTATCGACGCGTCACCGAAATGAGGCGGCGCGAAGATGACCTTGTCACCGAACGCATTGCCAGGTGGCGTCGCCAGGCGCGCGTCATACTGATGCGCAACTGGCGAGATCGTTTGGCGGCACCCTCCGCCGGGCATCGGGTGGCAGAGGCCGTAGGGCCATCATTGGTGGAATGGGTCGGCTCCCGTAATGGCAGTTTGTCGTTCCGGATGGTGCAGGTGATGACCGGGCATGGCTGCTTCGGTCATTACCTGCACGCTATCGGGAGAGAGCCGACTCCAAGGTGCCACCACTGCGCGAGCGCCGACGATACGGCGCAGCACACGTTGGCGGAATGCCCGGCGTGGGACGAGCCGCGAGAACGGCTTCGTGACGTCGTCGGGTCGGACCTCTCGCTGCCGGCCATCGTGAGAGCGATGGTCGGCAGCCGGGTGGCGTGGGAGGGGATGGCGTCCTTTTGTGAGACCGTCGTCTTACAAAGGGAGGCCGCCGAGAGGGAACGGGAGGACAACAGCTCTTCCGACCCGATCCGGCGACGTCGCGTGGGACGGCGACGGGCGGCGCATGAGCGCCGTCTGCCGCCATGAGCGGGCCCCCGGGTGGCAGACGTGGGGACGTCTGTCACCTAACGGTAAGGGGCCCCGCGTAGGCAGAATGCCCCCTGGTGTCAAGGGCATTCCAGCGGAGTACGTGCAAGACACGCGATGTGCCCAGACCTGAAGTCTGATGGTCAGGGTGGCCGTGGCCGGTCTGCAGCAGAATCGCTTTGGCGGGTCCTGCAGTCCGTCAGATCACGGCGGTGGGGGACACCCGATGGGTTTTAGTTGGTAGACTGCTTCTTTGCAGGAGTCCAACATAACCCCCTGGCTCCCCGGCCCGAGGGTATGCGTAACGCATTTCCCATCGTAAAAAAAAAAAAAAAAAAAAAAAAAAAGGTTAGGTTAGGTTAGGTTAGGTTAGGTTAGGTTAGGTTAGGTTAGGTTAGGTTTTTTTTTTTTTTTTTTTTTTTTTTTTTTTTTTGTCTGTTCTTCTGTTTTCCTCTGATATTGAGGTCAGAGACTTTTTACATCAGAACACTTTTTTATTCTGTTGGGGGGTAATGAGCAACATATTATAATGTTTTGTCATTGCTTTGTGTTCATGATTTTTGTTATTCAGTGTAATGTATTTTTATTTATTTGGGTAATAATACACATTTTATTTCAAAACTTTTTGGTTACAGTGGTGTTTTAGTCTTATTCTAGATTTGTTACAGTTTCTTATTCTTTATTTAGTTTTATACATTTCTATTTTTTACTTAATTTATATATACTCAGATATATACTTAAGTAAATTTACTTTCTATTTATTTCTACAAATTACCTTACTTGCTACTTTTATACAAAACTGTATGAATTTATTTCTTATTTCCTTATCTGCTATTATATTTTTAATATTATTTACATTTATATCTGTATTTATTTCATTTTCCAGATTAAACCTCTGGATCATGTGTTGGGGGCACTCAGTTACTACATGCAAAACCGACTCTACCTGTTCTGGTTCACAAATACAGCTTGGATTCTCTTTGCACTTGAATCTATACAAGTACTCGGAGAATCCGCCATGTCCTGTCATTATTTGTGTTAACACTGGGCTAATCTCAAGTTTTGCGACAAGTCGGTATGCCTCGGTTGCTTGGGGGAAAAAGATTTTTGTAATGGCAGCCGTTTCGCCGGAATTGTACCTTAGATCCCATTTGCGAAGGGTTTCTAGACGAATTTGTCGTTTCGCGTAAGAAATGGGAATGCTGTCATAGTCAGGTCTTGTCTTTTTGCTAAGCGCAGCACTCTTTGCTAGCTCGTCTGCACGTTCGTTACCTGCTATCCCCGCATGAGCCTTGATCCAGAAGAGCTCTACATTTTTGTTTTGACCCTTTATTGTTTTAAGGTTTTTCCTTATTTTCTCCGTGATAGGGTGGCCAGCAGCTTGGTTCATGATTGACTCAAGGGCTGATCTTGAGTCACTGAAAATCCCATATGATGTTTCGGTGTCTTTTATTATTTCCTGCGTAGCATTACAGAGCGCCAACAGCTCAGCTTGGAAAACTGTACATGATGGGTCCAGTAGGAGTTTTCTAGACTTCGTTTCGGTATCGTTCTTCCAAATGGATATTGCCGCTCCTACTTTTCCCTGTATTTTGCTACCGTCGGTATATATTTTGACTTCTTGGGCATTATTACTTGCAAAATCATCCGAATTTTCCAGGCATTTAAAGTCAAGCTTTATCTGTTCTGCTGGATGCGGCGTCTCTGTGTAGGGAACGCGTTTCTCCATCTCGCGGTCTATCAGCATTTCGCCGGTTTTTCCCTTCTTATATTCAAATAAGAGAGCTGCTTCTTGTACCCTTAGGTCCAGCGGAAGCAGCCCGGCCAGTAGAAGAGCCGAGTTTAGAGAAACCGTCCTATATGCTTTACATATCTTTTGTGCGAAGCCTCGTTGAACTGTGTCCAGCTGCTTTTTTACCCCCAGCTTTTTTGTTGCCGGTGCCCAAGCGCTCGCTGCGTACATTATTGTGGGTTCGACCACTGCCACGTAGATCGTCCTGATTATCTCCGAGTTTAAGCTACAGTGGATTTTGGCAGTTTTCGCCAGTTGTTTGTACAACCCAAGAGCTTTTCGGCTAACGTTGATTGCATGACTATTAAAAGTCAGTTTACGGTCGATTGTTAAGCCCAGGATTTTTATTTCATTCGATAGGCCAATTTCCGCCCCCCCCATGGTCAGAAGTGGAGAGTCATATTTCAGCTTATTGGTTATAAGCATTGCTTTTGTCTTTTGCGGAGCAAATTTCAGTTTATTTTTAACTCCCCATTCCTGGACATGCGCTAGGGCGGAATTGGCCTGTCTTGTGGCTTCTGCTGTGGATTTCCCAGAGAAAATCAGGACGACATCATCAGCAAACGCTTGGCAGTAGTCCCCCCTATTTTCAAGTTGTTTCAGCAGTGGGTCCAGCAACAAGTTCCAGGAAATAGGACCACCTATAGATCCTTGGACGCACCCCTTGTTAGTGTCCTTTGCATACTCTGCTCCGGCGTAACGGACTCGTACCTTCCTATTTTCAAGATAGCTGTCCACTACCCTTCTTAGGTTTGCTGGGCAATTGGTTTCCGCTAGTCTACATTTAATGGCCGGCCACCAAGCGCTGTCGAAGGCTCCCTCTATGTCCAATGATATCAAGATGATTATTTTCTTTCTTTCCAGTTCATTTTCTATATATTTTATCATGTCATAGAGGGAGTCCTCGGTGCTTCTTTGTGGCCTGAAACCATATTGCCGATGGCTCATGGTGGGGAGAATGTGCCATTTAATTCTTCTGACCAGCAATTTCTCAAAAATTTTGCTCATTACGGTCAGGAGGCCTATAGGTCTGTAAGATTTGGGCTGTGAATAATCGTCCTTTCCTGGCTTTCGTAGGATAACTACTACTGCCTCTTTCCATCTACCAGGGAAGTGGGCGAGTTTGAGGCATTTGTTGGCAATCGCTAGGAAGGTTTCTGGGCTTGTTTCAATGGCTTCTTTGCAAATGTCGGCTGTTAATCCGTCTGATCCAGGTGCTTTCTTTGGATTAAAGCTGGACACCGCCCACTTTAGTTCTTCTATTGTGAACAGCGGATCACATGTTTCTTCATACTGTGGGTTGTTCACTAGAGTGGCTTTTTCTCTGAGTAACTTGTGGTCTGCGGTGTCTTCAATTGGTTCATCGGTTGGAAAAAAGGTTTCAGCCAACAGTTTTGCCGAGGATATTCCTTCTAGGGGTTTTCCGTTTTGAACAAGTGGTGTTTCCTCTTTCCTTGTTGTAGTGCGTCCTATTACCCTGTAGATGCTATCCCACATGCTTTCCCTATCTTGTTTGCCACAGAAATCCTTCCAACTGGTCGTTTGTGCCTTGCTCGCCTCTTGTTGGTATTTTTCCTTTGCCTTTAAGTACTGCTCTATCACCCACTGTTTCCTTACCGGTGCTGCATAGGAAATCCGACGTTTTTTGACGGTGACGTCGTGTTTGAGTCTGGCGAGCTCTTCATTCCACCAGGGCAATCCTATCTTTGTCCTACTCTTTAGCTTTCGAAGGCATTCCTCACAAGTTTCTGTTACCGCTTTGGTATACTGGTCGAGCTTGTGTTCTATGTCATTTGTGTTTTTGCATTTGTTTATTTCATCTTCGTTGATGCTTTGGTTTTCTAGACGTCGCTTAAGTTCTTCCCGAAACTTGTCCCAGTTTGCGTTTTTGGTTTTGTAAATTCTAGTTGTTCTGAGAATTTCTTGCCCTTTAGCCTTTTCTAGTAGGATGTCGAACAGAATCGCATTGTGGTCCGAGCTCGTCAGACTCAAATCGACTTTCCAGTTCTCTATTCTCCCATACAGATTGGTCGTACATGCAGTTATGTCTACGTGGCTTTGGAACTTTTTGCCTCCCCTTACCGTGTCAAATGTTGGCACTAGTCCCTCGTTTAGGATATGTAAATCTAACTCTACAAGGGCTCCTGCCAATGCCTCGCCTCTCTGGTCGACTTTTACACTTCCCCACCATGTGTTCCAGGCGTTGCTGTCACCGCCGATTATTACTTTTTTGGTACCAATCTTCTCCATTATTTGCCTTAGATATTTAATGTCGGACTCAATGGATTTGTCTCCTTCTAAATAAAATGACACCAGACCGACACTTGAAGTTCCATCTCTTATTTTCGCCACAGCGATATTCTCTGTGGTGAGTGTTGGGCACAGGGTTATCTCAATGCTGTCATCAAACACTGCAATGGCTGCCTTGTTGACAATCCCACTTTGTCTATCGCATTGCAGCATTCTGACACCTTTGTAGCATTTCATTCTTCCTATACTGCCAATGTATGGCTCTTGAATCAGAGCAATGGAAACTTTCCTTTTGGCAGCTTCAATCATAAGTTCGGCGGTGGCCAGCTCGCTCCTTTGGAGGTTTGCCTGTGCTATGTTGTATTTTTGGATTCCGTTTTTTATGGTACCGTCCGTTTGTTTGCCTTGTTCGCCTTTAGCAGTATGCTATAGACTCTCGGGCGAGTCTGTCCCATTTCTTTCTGACTGGGCAATCATTGCTGAATGCGTTATGGTCTTTGCATCCTTGTTCGGCTTTTTCGCAGTTCCTGCAAGAGGGTTTTTCGCCCGCCATCCAATCCGCGCAGTCCGTTTTAAGATGCGGGCCACCGCAGTGACTACATAGATCGACTGTATCTTTGCAGTAACGTTTACTATGTCCGTAGCCCAGGCAACGGGAACATTGCACTAACGGAGATTGATCTACTACGCGGACCGGTTGGAGGTCGATATGTGCTATACCTGCCTCTAGTGCTCTTTTCCAAATTATTGGGGAGACAGTGATAACCACATGGCATGTATGTGGATTCCGAGCTCTACGCCTATACCTTATTGCTAGCCTTCCTTCTTCATTGTCCAGGCCTTGGAAGAAACTCTTGTTTTGGTTTCTAAAGGCCTTGACAATGTCTTCGTCAGTGTTAGCCGCAATAACGTCCTTTAGCATTAGTAGCGGGTCCTTATTTTTAACTTCTTCTACTATCAGGTCTGTGCCTGCATTTTCTATACGATTTTTTATTTTTTGGCGTTCTTCGGTCGTTTTGCAGCTAATTATTACCTTTCTGTCCTTTGCTTTTCTAACTCGTTCTACTCGAACCCATCCTTCTTTGGCGTTTACCACTTCCCTTATTTTAGCTAGGACCTGCTCCCCGGTGTCTATTTCCTCTTTCGAAGTAATTATTACCGAGTGCAGGGTTTCTTTTCTGGGACTGTTTCTGTTGTTTTGGGTTGCGGCCACACTGGCGTATGATTTAGTCTCGAGTAGTTGTGTGTGTTGGTCGATCTTTTCTTTCAGCTCCTCCATCTTCTTATTATTTTCTAGCAAGAGTTTGGCGTGCTCGTCTATCCGAGTTGAAATAGTTTTACTTGTTTCCACCTCTTCTGTGCGTTCTACACTTTTGAGGGGTGTATTCTCCTTATTTGTTTTGGCCTTTCCGTTCCGAAGTTCTATTTCACCTTCTTTTACTAATTGGTAGAGCCGTTCAATCGCCTCCATAACTATCATCTTGATATCTGATTTTAGATTTCTCGAGTTGTTTAAGTTTAGTTTTGCCTTGGTGAGGCAAGCTCGAGCTTCTGCGGTGCGATCTGGGATCGTTGGTTTGGAAGGGGCGGAGGCATCGTCAGATGGCTGCTTTTGTAATTTTGTTTTTGAATTAACAACATGAGCCTTGCTTGTCAGTGGTGTGGAGTCTGATGATGTTGCTCCTGCTGCCTCCCACTTCCCAATACTCGACCTGACTTTGGAGTCAAGTGTTTGAGTTTTTGGAGGCGATTTTCGGGTCTCTACTGTATTGTCCGTTTGTTTGGTGGGCGTTCTTCCGAGCATCATGGTGGAGGTGTGTGTCAGGTTGTATAATACTTAATCTAATAGGTTTGTAAAAGTTTTATATGGTCAAAATAAATTTGTCAAAATTATTGTCAATGTAGAGTATTGGTATAACTAACGTAACAAAATGTTTACTACCAATTTGGTAGTCCGTAATAATTCTTGAGATCAACCCAGTAGTCAAAAATATGATAATAAAATTTTTTCTCTATGTAGAGCTATGGTAGAGTCAGTTGTACATCCAACAATTATAGTCCTCTGTAAGCCCTTATAAATGGAAAAAAGATGGTCGGAATCGGTGCAGTAGTTTCTGAGAAAACTTAACTTTAATATTTTCAATATGGCGGCCAATATGGCCGACGCAATATTGAAATAGTCCTAGAAGTCTTAATTTTTATCACACAGCGCTGCGGTTTTTTCCAGGGGGTTCAGCCCGGCACTGACTACAACTCTACACTGAAAAATTTCTCTTAAAAATTTTGACTCTATGTAGAGTTTCAAGTTGCTCACAAGGTGTGGAGAGCAATGACAATGCCAGTACCGAAAACCCGGGTTTAATCCGCTCACAGATGTCAAAGTTATGAATGATTGAACAATTTCATAATGGCGGCCAATATGGCGGCCAAAAACTAAAAGTTACTGTAGCTCCTTTATTATTATCCGAATTATATCGAGTTTGGGCTCGTTGGATAGGGTTTGACGGCCTCTACAATTTTATGGGGGTTTTATAATTTTTGGAACATCCCCGTATTAATTAAACGCAAAAAACACAAAGAAAATTACAAAAATTTAGATAAAAATATAAAAACTAAAATATTAAAATCTAGAAAAAATATATCTATATACAACTTATATAACTAAGAAATTCTGCATTAAAACTTTTCATCGGGGGTTGATAATTATGTAAGCACGTGTCAACCCTTAAATTTCAAAAATTTATATTTTAAAAACTATGAAATAGAAAATTGCAAAATTTTTGTCACATATACTACTACTTAAGTGCTACAGAAAAGTCCAATAAAAAAGGTGGGTCACCGATCGCGTTCACCAGATATAAAATTTTGAAAATTTGAAATTTTTTGAAATGTCCATAACTTACTGAGTGTTCCAATTTTTTGAAAACCAAAAACGGGTGATGTCTTCTAGGTGTGTCCACAATTTTTCAAGTCCATCAAAAATAGCCGCACGGCACGGGATCAATGACCTCGTGGCCACGTGGTTTACGGTTTTTTGAAGATTGCTCCTCCCTCCTTGAAGTGAAAAATCCGAGAATGGGCTCCTCTGTTAGAGCTCCTTGGTGCACACAAAACGACGACAAAAAAGTGATATGTCACAGCGACTGAGAGAGTGACGTACGCCTCCAAAGTTTGAGATTTTGTAAAATTTTCACTTTTTTGAGCCTAGTGGTTCCAAATTTTTGCTCCGGATGTCACTTTTTTCACCATTGGATAGAGCACTTTAGCCCGCACAAAACGATGTATAACACTTCGCGATACCGTAGAAAAATCCAATTTTTTCGATTTTTTGAAGAAAAATCCAAGCGCGGAGCAGCGCTGGCAGCGACCGTATTGCGCGGGGGGTGGCGCGCGACTGGTTAGGTTAGGTTAGGTTAGGTTAGGTTAGGTTAGGTTAGGTTAGGTTAGGTTAGGTTAGGTTAGGTTAGGTTAGGTTAGGTTAGGTTAGGTTAGGTTAGGTTAGGTTAGGTTAGGTTAGGTTAGGTTAGGTTAGGTTAGGTTAGGTTAGGTTAGGTTAGGTTAGGTTAGGTTAGGTTAGGTTAGGTTAGGTTAGGTTAGGTTAGGTTAGGTTAGGTTAGGTTAGGTTTTTTTTTTTTTTTTTTTTTTTTTTTGTCTGTTCTTCCGTTTTCCTCTGATATTGAGGTCAGAGACTTTTTACTTCAGAACATTTTTATTCTGTTAGCGGGTAATGAGCAACATATTATAATGTTTTGTCATTGCTTTTTGTGTTAATGTTTTTTATTATTAAGTGTGAATGTAGTGACTGCGTACAAATACATAATATAAATCTATATTCTTACTTCAAAAAAGGGGAAATAATTTCGCTTTTCAGTTTTTATAACTTTTTACAATTTTCTTTTCTTATGCTTATTTTTTATATACTATTGGTTTTTATACATTGTTTTTCTTTTACTTTTTACAATTTTTCAGTATTTCATTTCTATTTTATTACAGAACAGTTTTTCACTTTACTTAAAATATATATGTCACATATACGTTTAAGTAAATCTTAGAATATCTACTTATTTCTTAAGATTACCTTATTTGCTATTTTTGTACAATACTGAATAAACATTTCTCTCTTATCTTTGTTGTGCATTATGTCTTTTATATTATTTACAGTCAGTTCAGTATCTATCATATTTTCTAAGTCATATCTCTGTATACAGTGTTGTGGGCACTCCACTATAATGTGCATTACCGTCTCTGTGCTTTCTGGGTCGCAAACACACCTTGGATTCTCCTTGCACTTGAAGCGATTCAAGTACTCAGAGAATCCTCCGTGTCCTGTCATCACCTGTGTCATTATTGGGTTGATGTCAAGTTTTTTGATGAGTGGGTAAGTCGAGATGGCTTCAGGAAAGAAAATTTTTGTGACTGACGCTGTTTCACCGGATCTATAGCGTTTGTCCCATTCGCAAAGAGTACTTTTCCGGATCTGTCGCTTCGCGTATGAAATCGGGATCTTGCTATAGTTTGGTTTCGTCTTTTTAAAAAGTGCAGCGCTTTTGGCCAGCTCATCAGCACGTTCGTTACCGGGCATTCCTACGTGAGCTTTTATCCAAAATAGAACGACTTTCTTATTTTGGCGGGAGATGATTTTCAACATCTTCCTTACTCTAACGACAATAGGATGACTGATGTTGTGGTTCTTAATAGCCTCTAGAGCGGATCTCGAATCGCTATATATGCCATAAGTGGTAGCGCTGCCCCTTTCAATTTCTATTGTTGCCTCACACAGAGCCAGCAGTTCGGCTTGGTACACTGTGCAAGAAGAATCTAGCAGGATTTTCCGGGATCTTTTTTCTACGCCATCCTTCCAGATGGATAGAGCTGCTCCTACTTTTCCTTCGATCCTGCTTCCATCAGTATATATTTGGACTTCTTGTCTGCCTTTCTCCGCTAGTTTGTCCGCGTTATCGATGCATTGATAGTCGTATTTTACCTGTTCTGCTGGATGTGGTAGCTCTGTGTGGGGCACCGGTGTTTCTATTTCTCGGTCTGCCATCTCTATTAGTCGGTTTTTACCCTTCTTGACTTCATATAAGAGGGCACTTTCTTGGATTCTCAGGTCCAAGGGAAGCAATCCTGCAAGGAGCAGTGCAGAGCTTAGGGACGCTGTCCTGTATGACTTGCAAATCTTTTGTGCAAAGCCTCGCTGCACTATATCTAGTTGTTTTCTGACTCCCAGCTTTTTTGTTGCAGGTGCCCATGCACTCGACGCATACATTACTGTGGGTTCAACTACTGCTGTGTATATCGTTCTAATTATCTCCGGATGTAGTCCCCACTGGATTTTTGCTGTTTTTGCTAGCTGTTTATACAATCCCAGGGCCTTTCGACAGACGTTTGTTACATGGCTGTTGAAAGTCAGCTTTCGGTCTATCGTTAGCCCAAGGATTTTTATTTCATCAGACAGGCCAATGTCCGTCCCGCCCATGCTCAGAAGTGGTTGGTCAACTTTTTGCTTGTTCGTAATAAGCATTGCCTTCGTTTTGTGAGGTGCAAACTTTAATTTGTTTTTATCACCCCACTCCTGAACAAGCGCGAGGGCGGAGTTCGCCTGCATCGTAGTTTCTGCAGTGGAGCTTCCGGAGAAAATCAGAACGACATCATCAGCGAATGCTTGGCAGTAGTCTCCCCTAGCATCGAGTTGTTTTAGCAATGGGTCCAGTAGTATATTCCAAAACATGGGGCCCCCCACTGATCCCTGTACACAGCCCTTGGTGGTGTTTTTTGTGTATTCGACTCCAGCGTATCTTAGTCGTACTTTCCTGTCCTCAAGGTAACTGTCCACCAACCTTCTCAGATTCACGGGGCAGCCACTTTCTGCCAATCTGCATCTTATTATTGGCCACCATGCACTATCAAAGGCTCCCTCTATGTCCAATGATATCACAATGACGACTTTTTTGCCTTTGAGCTCCATGTTGATATGTTGCATCATGTCATAGAGGGAGTCTTCGGTGCTTTTTTGTGGCATAAAGCCATACTGCCGATGGCTCATTATGGGAAGAGTGTGCCACTTAATTCTTCGAAGCAGCATTTTTTCCAGGATTTTGCTCATGACATCAAGTAGACCAATTGGTCTGTAGGATTTAGGGTGTGAATAGTCGCTTTTCCCTGGTTTCCGTAGGATGACGACTATTGCCTCTTTCCATCTTTTGGGGAAGTATGCCAGTTCTAAACATTTGTTTGTTATTTCAAGAAACGTTTCTGGATTGGTGTTTATGGCTTCAGTACAGATGTCGACAGTAAGTCCATCGGGACCAGGTGCCTTCTTCGGATTGAAACTAGAGACCGCCCATTCGAGCTCTTCAATTGTAAATGGTGGATCACAAGGTTCATTTTGCTGTCTCACATTTACCTGCAAGGCTTTCTTTCGTATTAGGGTATGGTCTGCGGTATCTTCTCTAGTTTCGTCTGTGGGATAAAAGGTTTCGGCAAGAATTTTGGCCGATTCCGTCCCGTCTAGTTGTTTTCCGTTTTGGATTAGAGGCACGTCTTCCTTTCTGGTTGTAGTCCGACTTATCACCCTATAAATGTTATCCCACATTCCTTCTTTGTCTTGTCTCGTGCAGAACTCTTTCCAACTGGATGTTTGTGCATTTTTGGCTTCCTGTAGGTACTCTGCCTTGGCCTCTAGGTATTGGTCGACCACCCATTGTTTCCTTACCGGGGCTGCATTTCTTATTCGGCGTTTTTTGACAGCTACATCATGTTTGAGTCTGGCGAGTTCCTCATTCCACCAAGGCAGCTCAATCTTTGTACTGGATTTTAACTTTGGAAAGCATTGATCACTGGATCCGGTAACAGCATCAATATACAAGGCTAGTTTTTCCTCTATTTCAGTTACTTCTTTGCATTTTTTGATTTCTTCTGTATTGACTTTTTCCTCTTCTAATCGTTGTTCTAGTTTTTTCCTAAATAGTGGCCAATTTGCATTCTTGGTTTTATAAATTCTGGTGGTTCTCGATATTTGCTGACCTTTCGCCTTATCCAAGTCCATATCAAAGAGAATGGCATTGTGGTCAGAACTCGTCAGACTCGTGTCTACTGTCCAGTTATTAATTTTTCCATACATACTTATGGAGCATGTTGTGATGTCGACATGGCTCTGATACCTTTTGTTGCCTCTTATGGTTTCAAAAGTTGGCACGGTCCCCGTGTTCAGAATTTGCAGGTCTAGTTCCTCTAATACGCCCGCCAGAGTCTCTCCTCTATGGTCAGTTTTAACACTCCCCCACCACGAGTTCCAGGCATTACTGTCACCGCCAACTACCAAATTGACAGTTCCTATTTTGTCAACTATGTTTTTAAGTTTCACTGCATCCTGTTCTATTGGGTTATCACCTTCAAGATACATTGACACTATGCCTATGTCTGTGGGTCCCATTTTTATATTGGCCACGACTATATTTTCACTTGTCAGTGTTTGGCATTGTATTATGTCAATAGTCCCATTTAACACTGCGATTGCTGCCTTGTTAGCTGCTTTCCCAGCATTGTCACATTGGAGCAGTCTTACTCCGCGATAGTTTTTCATAGACCCGGTGTTTCCTATATACGGTTCTTGGATGAGTGCAATGTCAATTTTCTTTTTTGATGCTTCTATTATAAGTTCGGCGGTGGCAAGTTCGCTCCTTTGTAAGTTTGCTTGTACAATCCTTAGTTGTTTTTTATTCCCCTTTTTTGTGCTGTTCTTATGTGTGCCTGTGGCAACTTTAGCAATATGCCACTGTTGATCTCGCAAGGGCTTCACATTTCCTTCGAATGGGACATTCCTCACTGAAGGCATTATGGTTGCTTTTTTCATGTTTTGCATGCAGGCAATTCACACATTGAGGAGTTTCACCCGCTATCCAATCAGCGCACTCAGTTTTTAGGTGTTCGCCTCCACAGTGGCTACAAACGTCTTGTGTTTCTGTGCACAGGCGTTTTACATGTCCATATCCCAGGCAGCGGGAGCACTGAATCAGTGGTGACTGATCAGTTACTCTGATCTTTTGCAGGTCGATATGTACAATTTCAGCCTGTATCATTCGTCTCCACAGCGTCGGTGACACCCTCATTACCACATGGGCTGTATGTGGGTTTCTTGTCTTCCTCCTATATTTAATTTCCATTCGGTCCCCATCTCCCAGGTTCCGGAAAATGGCCTTGTTTTGATTTGTTAACGCTTTCTTTATATCATCGTCAGTGTTATAATTAAGGACGTCTTTAAGCTGGATAAGGGGGTCTTTATTTTTAATGTCCTCTACATTGAGTTGTTCGCTACCTTTTAGTTTTTCTTTGACTTTCCTTATTTCTTCTGCAGATCTTGAGCTGACGATCACTTTTCGGTCTTTGGCCTTCCGGACTCTGTCGATCTGGACTCCATCTTCCTTAGCGTTGACCGTTTGCCTTATTTTGTCGAGCACTTGTTCTCCCGTTTCCTTTTCGTCCTTCGATGTTACTATCACTGAATGCATGGCCGTCGGTAGCTCTAGGGACTGCCTCCCGATCATTCCGGCAGTCACATTAGCGTATGTGGCTTTTCCTTCGAATAATTCTTCCTGTCTTTTTAGTATGTTGTTCAACCTGTCTGTTCTTTCATTACATTCTTTAAGTAATCTGCTGTGCTCTTCTAGTTTCGTCACTAAGTCATGTTCTTTCTTTGTAGTTTCGTTATCCAATGATGTTGGTATTTCCTGTATGTCTACACTTTTGACAAGAGTATTTTCCTTTCTCAACTTTCCTTTTCCACTTTTGAGCTCTAGCTCAATCTCTTTAACAATTTGATAGAGCCGGTCTACTGCCTCTACAACTCCAGTCTTAATATCTAGCCTAAGATTCCTGGAATTGTTTAAGTGTGATTTCGCCTTGTTGAGACAAGCTCGAGCCTCTGCGGTGCGGTCTGGGAAAGCCGGTTTGGTTGGGGAGGTAGCCTCGGCAGGTGGTCGTACTGATGAGCTAGGTTTAGTTTTAAGAGCTGTTTTACCAGTTGTTGGGGTGGAATTTGATTCGGCCCCAGCGGCTTCCCATTCACCAACACTGCGCCTAACCTTTGAGTTTAGAGTCTGGGTTTTAGGAGGGGACTTCTTTGACTCTACATTGTCTTCCGATTGATTGGTGGGAGTCCGGAATCCGAACATCTTTATGGAGGTGTGCGTCAAATTTATCAATAAAACCTACTCTAATAAATTTGTATAAGTTGTAAATAGGGAAAGAATGATAGGAATTCTTAATTGGTCAGGTAGAGTCACAGTAGGCTCAGTCAGTTTCGAAGTGTCAATATTTACAAATACAACAATAAAATAAAGTTTTGTCTTAAATCTAGCAAATTATTAACAATTATAGATAAAAATATAGGGCCGACTCTATGTAGAGTCTATCGGGTGTAAATAAAGGAAAGTCTTATCAATTATAACTATTTTGGCAAAGACCGTACCTCGATATCGGTAGTACAGCCAGAGTTATCTTAAAAATTAACTATACAAGATGGCTTCCAAGATGGCCGCTGTCCAATTTTACAGTTGGGGATATTCGATGTAAGAGTCTTTACCGTGCCAATTCCAACAGTGAAAACCGCGTTTCGATACGACCCACGGTTCCCGAGTTACGTAAAAGACAAATTTTTCAATATGGCGTCCAAAATGGCCGCCGTGAATTTAAAATAAGGTTCCTGAGGTCAATTTTAATCGCAGAAAGACGGGAAAAAGAGCTACGATATTTTTGCGGCGAGGACTACTATATAAGCCACTAAAAAGAAGGTCTTAAAATTTCGACTCTACCTAGAGTTTTGCTCTATCATAGGCTAGAGTCTCTTCTTACGAGCTAAGATTGAAAAACCGCGTCTTTCTGCGATCAGTACTTTCCAAGTAATCTTGAAAACAAAATTCCAAAATGGCGTCCAAGATGGCGGACAGAAATTCTAACTTTGGTCCCCGTGGGCCGAATATCATCGTGTTTGGTATCGTTGAATCGGGCTTGAAAAGAGCTGTTCAATGGGCACAAAGCAAAAGCAATATTATGGAAACCCGATTTTTAAAACACAAAAAATACAAAAATTTTTACGAAAAACACACTAAAAACTAAAATAATGATAAAAAGTCACTTTTTAAAACTAAGATGGCTTAAACTAATATAGACTTAATTTTAAGATGCATTTCGAAAGTTCTCGCAGTCTTTTATCTTGTACCACGTGTTTGTTAAAAATTTTCAAAAATTCATATCTCGAAATTTTTTAAGTTAAAGTTATCAAAATTTTTTGACCAATTATTCTACTCTAAACGTACAATTTTTAAGGCTAATAAAAACATAGGGTCACCACTGCTAAAAAATAGATAATTAATTTTGAAAAAGACCAAAAATTTGAAAATGCAATTATTCAAAAACCACTTAACTTAGATCAAAAATCCAAATGCTGAAAAAGTTCGCCCAGCTGCTCAAACGTTTTCCGCTAGTCAAAAACAGCCGCACGCCTCTCGTTCTGGGACCACGTTGCCACGTGGTTAGCAGTTTTTTCGGTGTAGCTCATCCCCCTTCGCCGACAAAAATCCAAAATTTTGCAGAAGTGCAGGTCTTCACAATGCCTTTGCTTCGATGTCAAAAAATATGTATGTCGCGCCGACTAATCGGGCAGCGTACGCACTCAAAGTTTAAAATTTTTTCAAAAACGCACTTTTTTAAAAATAGCGGCTCCAATTTTTGCGTCCGATCAAAACTTTTTTAACACAAAGATGCGCCACTCTAAGACGCTCACAATGATGTATCACAAGTCACTATTGCGTTCAAAAATCCAATTTTTAGTAATTTTTGAAGAAAAATTTGGCCGCGGAGCAGCACTGGCTGTGACCGTTCTGCGCGGGGGGTGACGCGCGACTGGTTAGGTTAGGTTAGGTTAGGTTAGGTTAGGTTAGGTTAGGTTAGGTTAGGTTAGGTTAGGTTAGGTTAGGTTAGGTTAGGTTAGGTTAGGTTAGGTTAGGTTAGGTTAGGTTAGGTTAGGTTAGGTTAGGTTAGGTTAGGTTAGGTTAGGTTAGGTTTTTTTTTTTTTTTTTTTTTTTTTTTTTTTTTTTTTTTTTTTGTCTGTTCCTCTGTTGTCCTCTGATATGTACCAGAGACTTTTACATCAGAACATTTTACTCTTTTTCCCCCTAATATTGTGGTCAGGGACTTTGTTTTCATTTTCTTTTTACATTTCTTTTTTTTTTTTTTTTTTTTTTATTGCTTTGTTTTTCTTTCTTTCTTTTTTTTTTCCATTTTTACAGTTTCTGTTTTATCTTAACACTATTTATTACTTATATGTATATATTTACTTTAATTATATATACTCAAATATATATTAAGTAAATGGTGCAATGTCTATTTGTTTCTTAAAATTACTTTGCTAGCTACTTTAATGCAGAACTGTATAAATTTATCTCTAGTTTCTTTACTTGCTATTATGTTACTTATGCTATTTACATTTAATTCTGTATTTATTTCGTTTTCCAGGTTATATCTCAGGACACCGTGCTGAGGGCATTCTATTATTATGTGCAACACCGACTCCACTTGTTGTGGATCACATATACACATTGGATTCTCTTTGCATTTAAATCTATTTAAATACTCCGAGAATCCGCCGTGACCTGTCATTATTTGCGTTAAGACTGGGTTGATCTCTAGTTGCTTTATGAGTCGGTATGCCGACGTTGCGTTAGGGAAGAAGACTTTTGTGGTAGCTGCCGTTTCACCAGAACTATATCTCTGATCCCATTCGCGAAGAGTTTCTGTTCGTATCTGTCGCTTCACGAATGAGATGGGTATTCTGTCGTAGTCCGGTTTCGTCTTTTTATTTAAAGCAGCGCTTTTGGCAAGTTCGTCCGCGCGTTCGTTTCCTGCCATCCCCACGTGAGCTTTAATCCAAAAGAATTCAACTACTTTATTTCTCTGTTGTAATGCTGTTACGTTTTGCCTTATTTTTACAGTGATGGGATGGCAAGCAGTTTGATTTACAATCGACTCTAGGGCTGACCTTGAGTCGCTGTATATGCCGTACGATGAGCCAGTGCCGCGGAGAGCCTCCTGTGTTGCTTCATATAGGGCCAGAAGTTCAGCCTGGTAGACCGTACAGGACGGATCCAGCAAGAGTTTTCGAGATTTTGTTTCTGCGCCTTCTCTCCAGATGGATAGGGCTGCTCCGACTTTACTCTGAATCTTGCTGCCGTCCGTGTAGATCTCTACTTCCAGGTGCCTGTTTTCTGCCAGATCGTCTGCGTTCGCCAGGCATTTGAATTCCAGTTTCACTTCTTCCGCTGGGTGCTGCATTTCAGTATAGGCAACTTGTTCCTCTGTAATTTGGTCTGTCTCTGTTTCCTGGAGCTTGCCCTTCTTATTTTCAAATAAGTGGGCTGCTTCTTGTATACGCAGGTCTAGAGGAAGCAATCCAGCAAGCAACAAGGCTGAGTTGAGCGACACCGTTCTATATGATTTGCAGATCTTCTGCGCAAAGCCTCTCTGCACGATATTAAGCTGCTTTCTAATCCCTAACTTTTTTGTTGCTGGTGCCCAAGCACTTGCTGCATACATGATTGTGGGTTCGACCACTGCCATATATATAGTCCTGACTATCTCCGGGTTTAATCCCCAATGGATTTTTGCTGCTTTTGATAGCTGTTTGTACAATCCTATAGCCTTTCGGCAGACGTTGACTGTGTGGCTGTTAAAAGTTAGTTTGCGGTCAATCATTAGGCCCAGGATTTTAATTTCGTCTGACAGGCCGATGCTAGTCCCCCCCATAGACAGAAGTGGTGAGTCATACTTCAATTTATTGGTAAGAAGCATCGCTTTAGTTTTTTACGGAGCAAAATTAAGCTTGTTTTGAGCTCCCCACTCCTGAACATGCGCGAGAGCAGCATCGGCCCGTCCTGTGATGTCAGCCGTGGATTTCCCGGAGAAAATCAGGACAACATCATCCGCAAATGCTTGACAGTAGTCGCCTCTGTTTTCAAGTTGCTTGAGCAGTGGATCCAGCAACAGATTCCAAAATGTTGGTCCCCCCACAGATCCCTGTATACATCCCTTGGTGGTTTCTTTGCAGTACTCAGCTCCAGCGTATCGGACTCGGACTTTCCTGTCTTTGAGATAGCTGTCAATGAGCCTTCTAAGGTTTACTGGGCAGCCAGTTTCTGCCAGTCTGCATCTGATGGCTGGCCACCAGGCATTATCAAAGGCTCCCTCTATGTCCAATGATATCAGTATAATTACATTTTTCTTTTTTAGTTCTGTTTTAATGTGTTGCATCATGTCATAGAGGGAGTCTTCCGTGCTTCTTTGCGGCATAAAGCCGTATTGTCGATGACTCATTGTGGGGAGGATATGCCATTTTAGTCGCCTTACAACCATTTTTTCAAATATCTTGCTCATAACGGCGAGTAGGCCAATCGGTCTGTACGATTTGGGCTGTGCATAGTCGTCCTTACCAGGTTTTCGTAGGACCACTACTACTGCTTCCTTCCATCTGTTTGGAAAATAAGCGAGATTGAGGCACTTGTTGGCGATTGCCAGGAAGGTCTCGGGACTTGCATCGATAGATGCTTTGCATATGTCTGCCGTTAGCCCATCAGGTCCGGGTGCCTTCTTTGGGTTGAAGCTCGACACTGCCCACTCAAGCTCTTGAATTGTAAATGGCGGATCACATGATTCATCATGCTTCGGCTCATTTACTTGCGCAGCCATCTCTCTGGTCTTTTTGTGGTATGCGGTGTCTTCTGTTGCTTCGTCCGTAGGGTAGAATGTTTCGGCAAGAAGTCTTGCCGAGGAAATCCCTTCCAGAGGTTCTCCGTTCCTGACGAGCGGTATGTCTTCTTTCCTAGCAGTCGTGCGTCCTATCACTCTATATATGCTGTCCCACATACTCTCCCGGTCCTGTTTCCCACAAAACTCTTTCCAGCTGGTTGTTTGTGCCTTACTCGCCTCCTGTTGATATTTTTCCTTGGCCTGCAGATACTGCTGCACCACCCACTCTTTTCTTATTTGTGCGGCGCAGGAAATCCGGCGCTTCTTGACGTTGGCATCGTGTTTGAGCCTGGCGAGCTCCTTATTCCACCAAGGCAGTTGAATCTTTGACCTGCTTTTTGATTTTGGAAAACATTCTTCACAGGTTGCTCTAACTTTATGTGTGTATTGACTTAATAGCTCTTCTAGTTCATCTGCGTCTTTACATTTCTCTATTTCTTTTTTATTAATGTTTTCTTCTTCGAATTTTTGTTTTAGCTTTTCACGAAATCCCTCCCAGTTGGCGTTCTTGGTCTTGTATACTCTTGTCGTTCTTTGTATTTCTATTTCTTTTGGTTTTTCCAGAAGCAAGTCAAAAATAATCGCATTGTGGTCAGAGCTCGTCAAGCCCGAATCGACTACCCACTCGTCTATATTTCCATACAGATTGGTGGTGCAGACAGTTATATCCACGTGGCTTTGGAAAGTTTTTCCCCCTCTGATCGTGTCGAAAGTTGGCGCCAGACCTTGATTAAGAATGTGTAGCTCGAGTTCCTCCAGGGCTCCCGCCAGTACTTCACCTCTATGGTCGACCTTTGTGCTCCCCCACCATGTATTCCATGCGTTACTGTCACCGCCGATTATGACCTTCTGCGTTCCAATATTCCCCATTATCTTTCTCAATCTTTCAATGTCTGGTTCTATAGGTGCGTTACCTTCAAGGTACATCGACACCAGTCCAATGTATGATTCACCTGTTCTTATTTTGGCTACGACAATGTTTTCGGTTGTTAATGTTGGGCACTGGATGATGTCTATGCTTTCGTCGAAGACTGCGATGGCTGCCTTGTTGACAGCTTCCGTTTTTCGTTCACATTGCAGCGTCCTGACTCCCTTGAAGGATTTCATTTGGCCAATGTTACCTATGTACGGTTCCTGAACAAGAGCAATGGAGACTTTTCTTTTGGACGCTTCGATCACAAGCTCGGCGGTGGCAAGATTGCTTTTTTGGAGGTTGACTTGTGCTATTTTATATTTTGCAGAGCTGTTTTTTGATTTGCCCGTGGCCACTTTAGCAGTAAGCTATTGCCGCTCGCGCTAGTGTTTCCCACTTTCTCCTTATTGGACAATCCCCGCTGAAAGCGTTGTGATTTCTTTGGTCCAGGTTGGCGTGCCGACAGTTACAACACTCCGGGGTCGCTCCTGCCATCCATTCAGCACACTCAGATTTGAGGTGTTCGCCTCCACAGTGACTGCACGCATCCTGGGTTTCCTTGCACAGACGCTTAACGTGTCCATAGCTCAAGCAGCGGGAGCACTGAACTAGTGGAGATTGATCTGACACTTTAATTTTTTGTAGGTCAATGTGAACCGCTTTGGCGTTGATCATTCTCCCCCACAACTGTGGTGAAACTGTGATTACCACATGGGCTTGGAGCGGGTTTCTGGTCTTCCTTCTGTATTTTATTTCCACTCTATCCCCATCAGCCAGGTCCTGAAAGAGATGTTTGTTTTGATTTCTCAAAGCCTTAACAATCATTTCGTCTGTGTTATAGTTGAGGACATCTTTTAACTGTATTAAAGGATCTTTGTTTTTGATGTCTTCAACATTTAACTCTTGTTTAGCTTTTAGTTTTTCCTTCACTTTTCTCTTTTCTTCTTCGGATCTAAATCCAACTATAATCTTCCTATCTTTGGCTTTCCTTACTTTGTCTACTTGAACTCCTTCTTCTGTAGCATTAACTGTTTTTCTGATTTTGTCTAAAACTTGATCTCCTGTGTCCTTGTCATCTTTTGAGGTCACTATTACAGAGTGTAAGGCTGTGGCATGCTCTAGGGATTGCTTTCCAAGCCCCCCGGCTGTTACACTTGCATAGGTGACCTTCGTTTCCAACAATTCTTCGTGTCTCTTAATTATTTCATTTAACTTTTCAGTTTTTTCATTGCACTCCTTTAATAAGATACTGTGTTCTTCCATTTTTCTTATGAGTTCCTCTTCCTTTGCTACTGTTCTATTCAATTTCTGCGTTTCTTGTTCTTCCTTCTCTTCCTCTTCCTTCTCTTTTACGGTTTCTTTATTTCCTCCTGTTTCTTTCTGTTCCTTTCCTTCTTCTGAATCTTTCACTAGTTGGTAGAGTCTGTCTACAGCAGCTAAAACTTCATTTTTTATTTCTGTCTTTAAATTTCTTGCGTTATTTAGGTTTAATTTTGCTTTCATAACTTGAGATTTAGCTTCGGTGATTCTATTTATGTAGGTCTTTTGCCCTTTATGTGGTGTTTTGGGGCTATTGGTATTTGGTTTAGTTTTATTCACCGTAGCAGTAGCCTTTGCTGTTGGAAGTTTTGTTACTGTTCGAGACTCTATTTCTCCGATACTTTTTCGAACCTGGCTTAGTGGGGTGGTATGATTTGCTGTAGAGGCTGCTTTTTCTGTTTCCAGAATTGAGTCAGATTTTTTTTGCTGAGCATCATCGTGTTTCGGGGTCCTGAACATTTTTCCAATATTAGGGGACGTCAAATGTAAAATTGTATAAATATATATATTTATATGTGAATACTGTAATATGCGCTAAGCACTTTCAGTCTACTCGAGTCAATATTAGTAAGAGATCTAGTGTTATGGTAATTGTAATGTAGGCCAAAAGGAACTCCGAAATCAACCCAGAGAGTCCACAAGTTATTGACCCTATGTAGAGTCGTAGTCACTGTACACTGCGGTTGCAAATAATGTTTTTGAAGACCGTTTTCGAATCGGATGTATAGTTCCTGAGATATAACTGGCTCTATCTTTACAAAATGTTTAACACGTTTAAAATTTAGTCAAATTTTTCATTTTTTTTTTGAAACTATGTTAAATAATACAAGATTAATACTTAAAACTAAATAAACAATGATAAGTAATACACTTAATATTTGACTCTATGTAGAGCCCGTCTCTACATAATAACAGTTAGCTCTAAGCTAGTCCTATATAACACAAAAAACCGCGACGAAATCTGAGCACGGGTTTAGGAGATACGGGGCCTTCAAAAAATCAAATATGGCGGACAAAATGGCGGCCGTAAATTAAAATTGCTCTAGAAAGCTCAGTTTTTCACGCAAAACGCTGCGGTTTTCTGCAGTGCGTTCAGCCCGGCACTGACCACCCCACCGCAATGAAAAAAGATGTTAAAAATTTGGACTCTAGGTAGAGTTCTAGAGTCGCTTGTCGTGTGGGTAGAGTGGTGAAGATGCCAAAGCCAAAAACCCCGCACAAATCCGCTCAAAACTAGTCGAGTTATACAGGTTTAAAGATTTTCAAGATGGCGGACAAAATGGCCGCCAGAAATTGAAAGTGTTCGTATCTTCCTTGTATGTACACTAAAAGGGCCGAGTTTGGGCTCGTTTTTTGGGGTTTTTTATTCTCTACAATATAAAAACGTTTTTGTAATTTTAGAAACAACCCCTAAATAATAATATACAAAAAAGACAAGAAAATTTACAAAATATAACATAAAATGTACAAATTTAATAACTAAAATCTACAAAAAATTAAGCATATAAAGGTTAATAGTCCCAAACTTTCTACATTAAAATTTTTGGCCGGGGGTTGTTTGTTACCCTACCACGTGTCAACCCTTAAATTTTAAAAATTTATATTTTAAAAAGTAATAATAAGAAAATTATAAAATTTTTGTCGTGTATACTATAACTTATTATCTATATAAATCTACAATAAAAAATATATGGCACCGATCTTAATCACGAGATATTAAATTTTGAAATTTAGAAATTTTTTGAAAAGTCCACAACTTACTGAATGTTCCAAATTTTTAAAATCCAAAAATGGTTGATGTCTTCTAGGTGTGTCCACAATTTTTCAAGTCCATCATAAATAGCCGCACGGCACGGGATCAATGACCTCGTGGCCACGTGTTTACCGGTTTTTTGAAGATTGCTCCTCCGTCCTTGCAGTGAAAAATCCGAAAATGGGCTCCTCTGTTAGAGCTCCTTGATGCACACAAAGCGATAACAAAAAAGTGATATGTCACAGCGACTGAGAGAGTGACGTACGCCTTCAAAGTTTAAGATTTTGTAAAAATTTCACTTTTTTGAGCCTAGTGGTTCCAAATTTTTGCTCCGGATGTCACTTTTTTCACAATTGGATAGAGCACTTCAGCCCGCACAAAACGATGTATAGCACTTCACGATACCGTAGAAAAATCCAATTTTTTCGATTTTTTGACGAAAAATCCAAGCGCGGAGCAGCGCTGGCAGCGACCGTATTGCGCGGGGGGTGGCGCGCGACTGGTTAGGTTAGGTTAGGTTAGGTTAGGTTAGGTTAGGTTAGGTTAGGTTAGGTTAGGTTAGGTTAGGTTAGGTTAGGTTAGGTTAGGTTAGGTTAGGTTAGGTTAGGTTAGGTTAGGTTAGGTTAGGTTAGGTTAGGTTAGGTTAGGTTAGGTTAGGTTAGGTTAGGTTAGGTTAGGTTAGGTTAGGTTAGGTTAGGTTAGGTTAGGTTAGGTTAGGTTAGGTTAGGTTAGGTTAGGTTAGGTTAGGTTAGGTTAGGTTAGGTTAGGTTAGGTTAGGTTAGGTTAGGTTAGGTTAGGTTAGGTTAGGTTAGGTTAGGTTAGGTTAGGTTAGGTTAGGTTAGGTTAGGTTAGGTTAGGTTAGGTTAGGTTAGGTTAGGTTAGGTTAGGTTAGGTTAGGTTAGGTTAGGTTAGGTTAGGTTAGGTTAGGTTAGGTTAGGTTAGGTTAGGTTAGGTTAGGTTAGGTTAGGTTAGGTTAGGTTAGGTTAGGTTAGGTTAGGTTAGGTTAGGTTAGGTTAGGTTAGGTTAGGTTAGGTTAGGTTAGGTTAGGTTAGGTTAGGTTAGGTTAGGTTAGGTTAGGTTAGGTTAGGTTAGGTTAGGTTAGGTTAGGTTAGGTTAGGTTAGGTTAGGTTAGGTTAGGTTAGGTTAGGTTAGGTTAGGTTAGGTTAGGTTAGGTTAGGTTAGGTTAGGTTAGGTTAGGTTAGGTTAGGTTAGGTTAGGTTAGGTTAGGTTAGGTTAGGTTAGGTTAGGTTAGGTTAGGTTAGGTTAGGTTAGGTTAGGTTAGGTTAGGTTAGGTTAGGTTAGGTTAGGTTAGGTTAGGTTAGGTTAGGTTAGGTTAGGTTAGGTTAGGTTAGGTTAGGTTAGGTTAGGTTAGGTTAGGTTAGGTTAGGTTAGGTTAGGTTAGGTTAGGTTAGGTTAGGTTAGGTTAGGTTAGGTTAGGTTAGGTTAGGTTAGGTTAGGTTAGGTTAGGTTAGGTTAGGTTAGGTTAGGTTAGGTTAGGTTAGGTTAGGTTAGGTTAGGTTAGGTTAGGTTAGGTTAGGTTAGGTTAGGTTAGGTTAGGTTAGGTTAGGTTAGGTTAGGTTAGGTTAGGTTAGGTTAGGTTAGGTTAGGTTAGGTTAGGTTAGGTTAGGTTAGGTTAGGTTAGGTTAGGTTAGGTTAGGTTAGGTTAGGTTAGGTTAGGTTAGGTTAGGTTAGGTTAGGTTAGGTTAGGTTAGGTTAGGTTAGGTTAGGTTAGGTTAGGTTAGGTTAGGTTAGGTTAGGTTAGGTTAGGTTAGGTTAGGTTAGGTTAGGTTAGGTTAGGTTAGGTTAGGTTAGGTTAGGTTAGGTTAGGTTAGGTTAGGTTAGGTTAGGTTAGGTTAGGTTAGGTTAGGTTAGGTTAGGTTAGGTTAGGTTAGGTTAGGTTAGGTTAGGTTAGGTTAGGTTAGGTTAGGTTAGGTTAGGTTAGGTTAGGTTAGGTTAGGTTAGGTTAGGTTAGGTTAGGTTAGGTTAGGTTAGGTTAGGTTAGGTTAGGTTAGGTTAGGTTAGGTTAGGTTAGGTTAGGTTAGGTTAGGTTAGGTTAGGTTAGGTTAGGTTAGGTTAGGTTAGGTTAGGTTAGGTTAGGTTAGGTTAGGTTAGGTTAGGTTAGGTTAGGTTAGGTTAGGTTAGGTTAGGTTAGGTTAGGTTAGGTTAGGTTAGGTTAGGTTAGGTTAGGTTAGGTTAGGTTAGGTTAGGTTAGGTTAGGTTAGGTTAGGTTAGGTTAGGTTAGGTTAGGTTAGGTTAGGTTAGGTTAGGTTAGGTTAGGTTAGGTTAGGTTAGGTTAGGTTAGGTTAGGTTAGGTTAGGTTAGGTTAGGTTAGGTTAGGTTAGGTTAGGTTAGGTTAGGTTAGGTTAGGTTAGGTTAGGTTAGGTTAGGTTAGGTTAGGTTAGGTTAGGTTAGGTTAGGTTAGGTTAGGTTAGGTTAGGTTAGGTTAGGTTAGGTTAGGTTAGGTTAGGTTAGGTTAGGTTAGGTTAGGTTAGGTTAGGTTAGGTTAGGTTAGGTTAGGTTAGGTTAGGTTAGGTTAGGTTAGGTTAGGTTAGGTTAGGTTAGGTTAGGTTAGGTTAGGTTAGGTTAG